>NIUQ01003373.1:0-17753 GCA_002796945.1 Plectus sambesii
TGTAGCTGTCGATGTTGTACTTGTTGGACTCGTTGTCAAAGACATTGTTGAAGTCGTAGTTGTTGTCGTACTACTTGATGACGTAGTTGTTGATGTAGAAGTAGAAGTTGAAGTTGTGGTTGTAGATGTTGTCGGGACAGTTGTTGTAGTACTTGATGAAATTGCAGTAGTTGTGGCGGTCGATGTTGTACTTGTTGAGCTCGTTGTCGAAGACATCGTTGAAGTCGTAGTTGTTGTCGTACTACTTGATGACGTAGAGGTTGATGTAGAGGTCGAAGTTGAAGTTGTGGTTGTAGTTGTTGTCGGGACAGTTGTTGTAGTACTTGATGATGTCGTCGATGTAGAGGTTGAAGTTGTAGTGGTGGTTGTCGGCGTTGTTGTTGATGTAGAGGTTGAAGTTGTGGTGCTAGTGGTAGTCGACGATGTCACACTTGTTGGACTCGTTGTTGATAACGTAGTCGAAGTTGAAGTTGTTGTCGTAGAACTCGGTGATGTTGTTGATGTAGAGGTTGAAGTCGAAGTGGTGGTAGTAGTTGTTGTCGGGACAGTTGTTGTAGTACTTGATGATGTTGTTGATGGAGAGCTTGACGTTGAAGTGGTGGTTGTAGTTGTTGTTGGTGTGGTTGTTGATGTTGTCGATGTAGAGGTTGAAGTTGTGGTTGTAGTTGTTGTCGTAGTACTTGATGGCGTTGTTGTAGTTGTAGTCGACGATGTAGTACTTGTTGAACTCGTTGTTGATGACGTAGTCGATGTTGTTGTTGTTGTCGTTGTAGTACTTGATGATGTTGTTGAGGTTGTAGTTGAAGTGGTGGTAGTAGTTGTTGTCGGAACAGTTGTCGTTGTACTTGATGACGTCGTTGATGTAGAGGTCGGAGTTGTGGTGGTAGTTGTTGGTGTTGTTGTCGATGTAGAAGTTGAAGTTGTGGTGCTAGTTGTAGTCGGGACAGTTGTCGTTGTAGTCGTTGTCGATGATGGCATACATATTGGACTCGTTGTTGATGGCGTTGGTGTTGGTGTAGTTAGGGCTAGAACGAGTGTTTTAAGCTCTGTCTCATCTTTTTCAGCTCTGTCTAGCAACGTCAGTACTGTTAAACCTAGTGCCGGCAAATCGAACCATTTTTTCTAATCAAAAACTTACTCTACGCGGCGAAACCGTTTATGCAAAATACTGGACTGATCAAAAGAAAGGACTATGAGGTTTTTAAACTATAATAGAAAAGTGCGTCGAGCTACATACCACGGAGGGTAGCCCTTGAGTGAACCTTCATATTGAAAAAATTAACGGGAGCTGCATCGTCAAGGCGTGCCTGATATAGGCAAAAAATTGATTGATTTGACTGGAAAAAATTAGGATAACATTGACAAAAATCTAATCTAATCACTATTTGCCTATCAGTATCAAGCGAAGAAAACAAGCCGAAAATTGTACAACAAAGAAAAATATTGACGTACTGTATACCCCCTCCCCAATACAGTCAACACGTTGGCCTCGCCGCAAAAACGCTTTAAGAGCGTATTGGAATTTGGGCATATCAATTGATGTGTAGCTGCCTCAGGAACATTTTGCGAAGGGAATTTATCGTAAGTCTTCTAATAATCGCCCTGGGGCCAATTACATAAAACTTTTGGACTGCTGAGAATTGAGAATAGAGGAATTGAGGCGCGCCCCATTGGTCGAAATTCAAAACTGATTAGTCGGTGTGCGCTTAAATTCCTCAATTCTCAACAGTTCAACAGTTTTATAAAAATGGCCCCAGATCGATTATTTTTTCAATCAGAGTGTGAGTTGGATCGTTTATTAGAGGATGCGCAATTCTTATTTCAACCGGTGTTTGAATGAGGCACTCATGGGAGAGAGAGCATCCGTTTTTTTAATCGTCGCTTTAAGTTATAACATCCCTCATAAACAAAAAAACAGTGCAATACTCGATAGTGTATGAAAGTTCAATGTTGACCTACATTGCATATGCGTTTAATATTTTAATCACTATGAAGGAGGGCAATTGTTGAAGGTCGGGCGTTTATTTTTTTTAATCAGAGCTTAAGGGGGCGACTATTAGAGGATTTACGGTAATTGCTGTGCTCACACTATGAACTTTAGAGAATGAAAAAAGTGAAATTTTATATACGGGGATTGCAAGTTTTTGCCTGTATCAGGCACGCCGTGAGCGCGCGGCTCCCATGCACCCTTTGAGTAAGATAGTTCACCCTCGGGCTATCCACCGTGGTATCCAGCTTTGGGTGCCTCGCAGTCTTTTTAAAAAACCCATGCTCCTTTTTTTAACCTACCCTGTAAGTTGCTTGGTACCTGATGCGTGAAAGTTTGTTGGTTGCATTTTCCGTTGTTATATTTACGTTCATTGCACCCATTAATCAATATTGAAAGGGTTGAGAAAAGTGCTATTCAAACGTGCGCAGTGCAGAAACGATCCAGCAGAAGTCCTTACCATTTGAACAAGACGATCTGCATATTGCTCCATATTGTGCTGTGCAAGCAGTTGATGACCAACTTACACCTATGGAATCAAGTGCCAAAGTCCGCAACATGCAGCAAGCGCCTAATCCTCCTGCAAAGTTCCTCAACAATTATTTATTGAATCACAGAAGTTCAAGCATGACTCACCTGGACATCGGTTATATGTGCTGGTACTTCCATCGGCCCATTTAGATGTACCCACGTTGTTCCAATCACCAAAACCAATCCAGTAATAGCTTGTACCAGTAGCATCACTCACAAGTTCTCAAAGAAGTTACGAATTACAGTTTTCATATATCATTTCCGCCTTAATAACAGCACTTCTCAAATCAAGCAGGACAACTGCAATATTAAAAATATTTCTCGCATTGATTTGGCTTGAAAAACGCTCTCTTTGAACTGGAAAGCGTCCATTTTAATTCAAAAAGTGTCCCTTACAAAGCGAAAATGATACAAATTCCTTCTATTGAGAATGATTGCCAATTATACGAATTTGTACTCAATTAATAATAGTAACAATATAGCTGATAAAGAGCTGCACTGTTCGATCAGAGATTAATCTTTGAAGATATACTAATAAAATTTCCTCACATCTAATTTGTAAAATCTGTCAAGTCTTTTTTACAGATTTAAAAATAATATTTCGTATTTCTACTGGATTCCTTCATTATCCTGGGTGCGTCCCTTCTGTTACTCAAATTGTACCGCGCTCATTATTTTCATCTTCGCAGCGATTTAGGTCGATTCTGTACTTAAAAACAGAAGCTATTTAGTGAAATTATGAATGCTTCATAAAACACTTTCAAAAGTGTACATTTTTAGCAGCTTGATAATACGTCTGTATAAATCAATTTTGTTACAAGCAAAGATATCATATATAGCACGAAAAATCAAATCGCAAAATACATTGTAAAATTACTTACTACGTATTGTATATTCTTCAGCATCGTTATATAGAGTAGCAAGCGCACTGCCAACGCTAACGCATAGAACATCTGCGCTACAAATGTTGTAACTTCCTTGGTATAATTTGAAGCAGGAGCCAGGAATTGCTTGTGTAAAATCGGTTGGACAGCTCGCACACACGGCTTAAAAACAATTTTACCAGTAGTATTATTGTTCATATTGATTTAAATATATGATGCATGTCGATTGAAGGGGAATAGTTTCATACACTTGCGTTTTTGACTTTAACCTGAAAGCTCTTCCTCTACTCTTACACCACTGAACTCTATTTCATTTACGCCAATAATCACTTATATCTAAGATCAGCTAGCGAAATCTGTATATACAGGGTGTCACGAAATACTGGCGTAAGGGTCTGGAGAAAAAATTATTTACTTTACAACAAAACCGACTACACCACGTGAAAGAGCGTCAAATTCTGAGTCAGAAACTTCCAATTAATAGTCCTTATGCACAGCGTTTGGCTCGCGCACAGCCGCGAAACGGTTTGGCATCGAAAAGGATGGGTCAAAAGTAACAGAATGCGTTTGATGATAAATAACTCTGGTAATACGCAACCAAATTCAATCCGGTTTTAGGCCGTGATAGAGCAATCTCTAACTTAGATTTTCCTTTTGTAATCTTTCAAATTGGTTCACTTTTCGTCATTTTATGCTTCTTTAAAAGAATGTGAGATTTTTTACATTCACTGACATTGATGGACAAAACTGTCCAAATGCATTCTTTTTTGCTTTCAGTTACGGTTTCTTCATAGCAAAACGACAGATTCTGATGAAAATTTACACACTTGTAGAAGAAAGACTTGACTAAAAAATGAGCGGCAGAACAGGATAATTCGATCATATTTTGCTGAGATAATTAATCGCAAAGTGGATGAAGTCAGACATGGGAGAGTCTTTCGTTTTGGAATCAATGATCTCAGCACAAAATGATCTAAATGTCTTGATCTGTAGCTCATTTTGTAGCCAAGCCTTTTCTTTATAAGTCTGCAAAGTTTCACTAGAACCTATCAGTTAGTTATGGAGAAATGCTAACTGAAAGAAAATGAAAGCATTCCGATAGTTGTCTCACTGTGTATGTGCAAAATCTCGCCTTTTACAAAATGATATAAAATGACAAAAAAAGACTCAGTTCTAAAGATCATAAAGGGCTTAATAAGGTTTCTGACTGAGAATTTGACGCTCTTTCACGTGATGTAGTCCGTTTTTAAGTTAAATACATAGTTCCTTCTCTAGACCCCTACGCCAGTATTTCGTGACACCCTGTATTAGTAAAATGAGCTCACGTGGGAATTGATGAAACGCAGTCAATGAACCTAAGATTTCAAGTACTGAACGAAAATGGAAAGACTCATGGTAAACTTGGAACATCTATTGATTACGCAAGCACTCGATAAATCTGAGGCCATTTTCCGCAAACTGCACGTAAGCTCGGTACCCGTCAATCAATAGAGTTATGAACAGGGAACTTTGCTAGAAATTTCGTCAACCCACATTAATACTTGTAGTGATATTTTGCCACTGATGTTCGTTTAACTTATCGCTAGCTTCCTACCTTCCAAAGACAACTTATCTTCTACGCCCGCGACATAAGTCTAAGCCTTAAAAATGTCTATACATGCATCAGCATAACGATAATGTTCTATGAAAATAAGGGGTTGTAACTTAATTTAACTATTTTTAGTATTAATGTGATCCTTCATGTAGGGAGCGAGAGTAATTAAAGGTTCTGATTCAGGAACATTAGCACCGAGTAAATATATAGTTTACGGAATGGCCCAGAAAAAACGCGATTTAAAAAATATTTTTTGTTTGGAGGTGGAATCAAGCCTTGACGTCTATTTTCAAAGGTTAAAGAATGCGCTCACTCGATTAAGTAGCAACGCTCCTGCCATGAGGCAACCCATCTCACCCTGATCACCTCCGTCACGCTCTCATCGGAAAGCCTGTTGTGTATTTTGCGCTTAACGAATGAAAAAATTACGAACATGACGCCGTGACGCACTCTTCGCACTGCTTCCCATAGCAGTTAGAAGGGCAGTTACACTGGTAATCGGAAGAGTTATATGATGCAGGCTCGCATGTAGCGCCGTTCTGACAAGGACTGCACGCACATGGATCTACAAATATTCAAACTTTCTTCGTTAATAAAAAGAAAAAAGTTTCAGTTTCAGACCAGGGTCGGGTGAAATATTCAACTAGGAGTTATTTTTATATTAATCCTTCACATGTAACAGACAACTGTCAACGATGAAATAGAATTTGGCACTGCGGTATTAATGCTAAATTTGAGGCACAGAAGCAGAATAGTTCACTTACTTGTCTGACAATAAACGATTTTAGGAAGCGTGAAGGTGAACATCAGAATTGCGATTCGCCACATTGCCTCACACGAGTACGACAATTTTTAGCAATTTTTCTCTAATCCTTTATTAAATTGAGATTGGCACAGAAATGCGAACCGCTCTTGACCATGAACACAAAAATTCAGCAGTTTAGAAGGATTTTACATGGCCACGCATGAAACAAACAATAGATACTCTCTGAATTTTGCATTTACTGCGTAGGCAAAGTGAACCATTAATTAGCTCTGCGTCATGAATGGCTAATTTAAAAAAGTTCCTCATGTCACGTTCCACGCAGACAAAGCAGCTCCATTCCGCATCAGGTAGCACAATGAGATTATTCACCATTGTTCGTGGATGGAAGCGATATTTTGCGTTTGGGATCATGAGAGCGAATACATTCACAAAAATAGGTTCCTTTTCAGCTAACGCAATTACTATGCTTGAGCTAAGACAAAATCAGTTTTGCGCAAAAGCAAGGCTACAATAATCTTTAAGTTGCATTCTCTTCTCCTGTTGCTAGCATGTGATGGGCTGTGCTCTCTTTGCGTCATAGATCATTGACGATATCTTTTATAGAGTGTGACATAAGGAACAGTTCCGCTCAGAGACGCTCGTAAGGGCTTCAAGGAGAATGCGCATTGTACTCCTTTAAAGAACGACGGTGCCTGTCTCTCGTTTCACTGCCGATTTTTATTCAGGAACGAATGTGTACTTCTACTACCAATCAGTGCTCAAGTCTGCTAATGTAATCTATCTCTGAATCGGTATATACATGCACTAATTCAGTCGAAAGTGTAAAGGACAGGATATAAGTGCAAATTCGCAAAACTTGAGAGTAACAAAAGCTTAATATTAAGTGTTTTCCGAAAATGCGGTTAAAAGTGTGGGAATGTAAAAAACTCGACATATTCGGTATCGCACGCTATAGTTATAATACAGCGGGTAAAGCTCCTATATCTGTGAACAAGAAAGCTCCCCTGTACATGACTGAATTGCTTCTTCTGAAAGGGCATACATCTGTAACACAACTCAGTTAAGTAAACTGACATATATACATATTTATAGATAATCAAGTTTAGGGCGAATAAATAAGACGGCAGTCACTCATTCAATCTTCCAATCAGGTCTCTCACAGTAGGCAGCTTGAGCGGATTATCAGAAAACAGCGCTGTTTTTCGATAGTGCACTGTATGCATAACAGGAAATAGAACAGCCTTGATTTTATGAAATGTGCAGTTTCATATTGCGTACTTTACGAGCATTCTTTCACGTTGTGTCAAGTGCAACATTAGCCAAAGTGCACGATAGAAAAGCATATCTTTTACAGAGATCACAGTTCACGTCAGTCAGCGGGGCGTGAACGAGGCTATCGATCAGAAGTTGGTGGAAGCTTTCCGCCCACCGCCTACTGAACATGGCTGCGACGCTGAACAATACTCAAAAAGTTGCTGCGTAGGACGATATTGTAGTTGGCAGTTGTCTTTCATATTTTTAGCTGCAGTCCGGCGCATTATAGTTTAATGACAGCTATGCAGTCAACTGCACAAGTTATGTTTGAAATGCTCGATCGAATACTTAACTACTTTTAAAGACGCAGTCTGCGCGAAGCACTATGGAGCTAAATGAAGTTTATAATGTGAGTGAAGTTTGCTACAAGTATGAAGAAACATTACACTACAAGAAGCGTCACAATCTTCAAACAGATAGTCGCTATCGTTGATATTAACGAGATAATGCTTTACTGTAAGTAAATGAGGCTAGCGTGTGTTAATGTGACACGAAATAGTTCAAACTTGGGTCATTGCATGCTTAAAGTAGCAGTCTTCAGTTTGCTACAAGCAACCGAATTCGATGATGCTTCGTAAAGGAGGTTGGAATCAAAAATAAAATTTGTGCACGATGCCAAACTTTTTTCTCCACGAAAGCCCACGACGACAATGGCGCGACATATAACGATCACAACAAATCACAGAAGGATGTAGATTATAATATAATTTATTCAAGCGGCGGTGCCGATGGCGTTTGTATGAAGACAGGGTTGGATGGTGGTGACACAGTTGTTTTGTAGACGACGGTAGGTTGCTGAGAAGCTGGCAAAACAACGCGACCCGTTTGCCGGTTTCTAGGTCGAATTCCGAACCAGCCGCAACAGCAGATGCCGAAGAAGCAGATGACAACGAGGCAGATGACTAACAGAACGCCGACGGCGATGAGACCGAAAAAAATTTTCGCTGGCGACGAATTTAATGTATTGCTATCGTTGCTGTAAGTATAATACGGAGTTGTGGTATATTCATTGGCTTCAGTAGTTTCAAGGTATTCAAACTGCGGGACAAACGAAGGCGGCTTGGATGCTCTGAAGATAGCAAAAATTAAAGTATGAAGCACCGAATAGGAGAGCTGGATGAGAGACACATATCCCCATAGCCTATAAGAACTGGGGCGTCGAGGCGTCCGAGCAATTAGCAAAAGTGAACTTGGAGGTGCAGAAATTTTTAATTTTAGAAGACGATCCCTTATTGTTTTTCTGAGTAATGGGGAAGGACAATATTTTTAAAAGTCACCAAGTCGAGAAGTTTTCTGAATAAGTGCAGGATAAAACGGATTCGTTTATTCCGTGCTAGTCTCTAGTCCATACGACAATGTTGGCCAAATTTTCTCTAATCCATAATGGAAGCTACGATGTAACGGCCACAGATTTACGAAACTCTCGGTTTGTATCGCCTTCCAGCCCTCGGGCGCCGATCAGCGCTCGCCCTAGGTCAGCCGCTAAATGGCGGGACTTTTCCCTCAAACAAGCCGCTCGTCAAAGGCAGAATATGTTGTTGAATAGATTTGGAGATTTATACAAAACTGAATGGACTTTTTAACTGAATCGAAAAGAATAGCATTTTAATTTCAACACTTTTGTGAATGATTACCTGAAATTGTGAACACAGCCAAAATTAGTAGCCGCCAATGCATTCACGGTCACTCTACCACGATTAATGTTTGAATAATTTGCGCGGGTAATAAATATATTCAGCGAATGAGCGGGTGATTTTAGGTCAACATTGTTTGATCTTGCTTGCTTTGACTATAGTAAGGGACTGCGCTTAACGGGCAGAGGGACACATTCACAGCAGACTGCTGTTGTATCCTTCTTGACTGTGTGGGGATGGCAGACGTTCTAAATTTTCTGAGATGAGAACGACCTCACAGGCTGTTTCACTTTAACTTACCGGGTTTTTCCGAGTATAAGCCCCGGGGCTTGTAATAAGAATTGGCACTTTTCGCGGCTCCACCTTGTCCCCAAGTATAAGCCCATGGGCTTATACTTGGAAAATTCAATTACTTTACGCTTTTTGCAGTACCAATCATACTTGTATTTTACGTCGTTTTTTCACCTTTAAAATTAACCTTACACGCAAATAAAGGAAGATCTATATGATTTTTGCAAATTCTATTAGAGAATGCGGTATTTACACGTAAAATTCATTTGAAATAATTTTACTTCACGCATTCATGGTGATCTTTTTTCGGCTCCAAATATAAGCCCCAGGGCATATATATGGAAAGTCAAACCGAATATAAGCCCAGAGGGGCTTATATTTGGGGGGGGCTTATACTCGGAAAAACCCGGTAGCAGACTGTGTTTCATATTGTGATACATAGCCAGTACCTCTGAGATCAACGCACAGCTTGTTGATTACCACATTTCAGCGATTGACCGGGAGAGTTAAATAGGTGTCAGCGATCCAATAGGGCCCACACCCTTAAAGCAAAAATGCCTTACCGACAAATGAAGCCTCCACCCACGAAAGGGCATTCGCATGGTGAATGGCAGTTGCACAAGCAGTCGTTCACACAGTCATCAAATGTGTAGTAGATCCGATTTTCGTAGCCACCACAAAAGTCTTCACCATGAACAACGACAATGAGTGAGAGAACAAGTGGAAGAGCCAGAACTCGGCACATTTCTGCCAAATACATGTTCCGCGAGTAGAATTGTCTCAATAAAGAAAACCCTCTACTTGGCTGATTTAAAAGTCGTTTACTGGTAAGGCATTCACTGTGCGTGCCACCGACCTTCCAACCTTTGCGTCGAGGCTACAGTTGCATGCACACACACCACACTGGTGGTGAGTCAAAGAACTTGATTGTGACGTGTATGAATGACAGAAGGGTTATTACTACATAAAATTCGTGAGAAGACATTCCGCGAAAATTAAAAGAAAAGTAAACCAGAAGAAAAAATAATTCAGCTTGACAGTTTCGAAAGGTTTTGCATTCGTTTTTCTGTCGTATTCTTAAATGAATAAAAAAAGGGTTTAGCTTTGTGGTAAATATGTGCCTCCCTACTCCTGACGTCCACCAGTGCCAACATCATGAATACCATTCGAAATAACGTGAGGTATTTTGTAGTGTGGAATATTATGTGAACGAAGTGAACGTTAGCGGATAATATTTATGGTTCTTTGTTAAGTCTATGTGGACAGAATGGGTCGGTTCAGTTCGCTGAATAAGGTGTAAGTTACTTAATTGTGGAGCGCTTCTCTTTCGGGATGTCACACGGCGCCCGCCTCCTTCTCCAAGTCCAATTAACATTTTCGATTGGATTCTAAGTCATAGTTTGGCGGAAGTAGACAACTGCGAGCCGTTGGGTGCTGCTTTTGTCTGTCCCTTCTGTAAGCTTATCAGCGTTAGAAGAGATTTTATTATTTACGGTCATCCCAGCGCTTTTCGTCTCGTGCGTGTTGCATGAATGTCAATGTTACCGTAATCACTGAAAAAAAGTTAATGAAAAAGCTTCTCACATTGTAACCAGTTTCGGCTATTTTTGAAAATAATTTCTGATGTATTTCAAGCAAACGTGGACATAAGTTGAGCTTAAGGTTCCTATAGAAAGTGCCATAAGTGCTTCTAAAAAGTAATATCTTTGTTAATCACATTCCGTTTGATTCTACGTTAAAAATTAATTTCATAGTTGCCTAAAAATATCTGAAATATGCTAGTCTCTGAGCACTAATATGAGCATTCTATAGGAATCAGAAGCTCTTAATGTTTTTCTGTAAGATATAGGCTGTAAATTGTGCGCAAAAAACGACGCGCGCAGGTCAATGGTCGGTGTCGTGGCGTATCGTCTGCTATGCTATCACAGTAGAGTATCAAATCGTCTATGTACCAAAAAAACATCTGCGCGGCCCGTTGCCGATCGGGCCGACCATCCCCTTGAATCGGCAGCTGACTGGTCGGCGCCGGCCGTCGGTTTGTATTCAGTTTGTCATTGTCATTTAATCGATTCGGCTGCCTGGCGCTCTGCAGTCGTCGCTTTTTACGCTTATTGCTAGCAAGAAAACTGCAAAGTGCTAGTTCTCTTCGCTCTGCTTCGAGAGATAGCGATTGTCCTTGCTGCTGAACTGATTATCTGCTATCTTCCGAATGCATGTAAATCCGCTTCGTTTCTTTTGCTGTCTTCACGTGTTCTTGCGTGTGCATCTGGTCTTTTGGAAATTCATCCTTGTCAATTCAATATGTAGATTTTTAGCGATACTAAGTTTTTGGTAGACGGAATTACTGTCACTAATTTACTCGAAATAACACCGAAGTAGGCAAGATACGAGCCTGCAACCCTTGTAATGCATTTCCACTGCTCTGTCATTGAGCTGCAAGGGGGACGTATCTTCGTGCACGTCTCTAATTCTAGCAGCCTTTTGCTTTAATTTTGTTTAGTAACCTCCTTTGCGAATCCTTCATGATTCACGATGCGCAAATAATCTGCTGATGCTTATACTCCACCTCTTTTAAGTGCACAGCAGATTTATCGTCTACAATTGACTGTGACGATTCTGTGGCCAATATAATTATCACAAACAACCGCGAAATACTGTAGGGTTATAAATATTCGGTGGTATTTAATTTCGGTGAAAAGCCCAGTGCGATCAATTCGGTGGTACTTAATTTCGGTGGTCGTCCGAACCACCGAAATCACCGAAATTTAATACCACCGAATAATTTCTACCCCTACAGTATAAATAAAATTGAGATTATTCATGATCGCCATAGTCGTCATTCTCCTTGTTTTTCGAAGGCAACTAAGCGACGCCTTTGACAAATCGGCATTTTGAACATCTCATGTTGGCGGGAATCCAGATCGCCACGAGGGTTGCACGCGGCGCTCGATGCGCCAGCGTCCGTACGTGGCAGCGACCGGTTACTACGTAGCCGAGAGGCGGCAGGGGCGCCCGGCCGAAGGCGTCATCTCATCTCTCTCCCACTCTCTCTCACTTTTCCTCTCTCTGCCTTCGCCATCGCGTGACTCGCGCCCTTAATACCCTCACGCTTAATAGCGCAGCAGCATTCAGCTTTTCTCAGGTTTATTTAGAATATTTCGCGCACTGGCCAAGTATGCAAGCGCATACGGGATGGTCTTTTTGGTAGCTGTTTGTGCACGTCTTTGAAGTCAGCTTTTGTCACAATGAGATGCAGTTAATCTTTATATTTGTTCTTTTTCAAAGGTTATACATTGAAATAACGCTTTTCAGGGACAAAAAGTCTTTCAATTTGTTTATTATTAGCATTGAACATTTTTCTGATCAAGAATTATTTCATTTTTTGTTCGTGATATAAGCTCCTTGATAAGCGATATACTTTAACTGATAGAAGAGACTTACAATCTGCCCATAAAAAAGAAAATAGTTGGAGCCGCATTGTAAGATTGTTTCGCCTTTCGCACTGATTCAAAAGCGGTGGGATTTGGAATGAACTTGAAAAGGCTAGCTGCTACTGCATTAATAATTTGCTAGTATTCCACTTTCTTCCCTTTCTTCCTGGATCAATAACTAGCCGGATAATTGTTCCATGCGAACAACCAGCTTTACCCGTTTTTGACGCTTCATCTGTTCTAAATAGCCACCGTTATTAGGCGCATATTATCTTCTCTCCTAGTTTTCTATTGTTCAGGATGTATTTGCATTTAGGATATTTGAATTTGACTTTTATTGAAAATTTTTCTGAACGTCTCGCAGCCGTTGTCGTCAAAGAGCCGCTCGTCTTTTAATTGATCAGTCTGTCTATTTATAGCATAATGCTTGTTTATTATTTTTCATTGCAGTTTTACTTTATTATTTTTGCGCCTTTCTTTCATATTCTCAATATTTTCTGTACTGAACAGGGTGACATTTATTAGTCCTTATCATTATAGCTTATTTTTCCGTACAGTGAAGTTTGCTCTCTATCGGGAAATTTGGCCGGTCCCCCAAGTATAGTTATAAACGAATTTCACTATATTCCTTTTTTATGTCCAACTGTCTCAACGAGGGCGCCATCAACGCTTACCCGTGCGCATCGCGTCTCAGCAACGGCGATATTTACCGAAGTCGAGTACTCTTACTAGAGCGGGCACCCGGCTGTGGTCTCTGTTCATTCGCTTTAATATTTCCTGTGCCACTATTTGTGTCTATTTGCACGTAGGGCAGTGGTGAGCTCCGTTGATCGATAGCGATGAGAGATGTAACAGAGCTTGTGTGCAGAGTGACGTGGGTACTACTGGTTTAGTCCCACCGACCGCGTGGCTGCCGCGCGCTGCAGATTGGTGTTTGAGATAAATGCTCTTCCCCCTGCGCTCTTTCCGTTCTCTTTTACACCATTTTCACTTTAATAAGGACACTTTTCAATTCAAAGAGGACGTTTTTTAAAATCAAATCAATATGAAAAGTGTCTTCTGTGACTTGGAAAACGTCCTTTTGATTTGGAAAGTGTCATTATTAAAGTGGATATGCTATAAATTGATTCAGAAATTTCTTCTCTTTTTTTTCTGATAATTCTTCTTTGTTGCTTGCATTTTACTTGGATTCATATGGAGCTTTATCGAGGAGAATGAATCGATAATTGTTTTGGTTTATGGATTATTTGAGGAAGAGCGCGAAGAATTACGCTTTTCTCAGCAAGTTCTATTTTAAATGAGCGTATATATTTATCTCACGATTTTTCGGCGAGGAAGGAAGTGCGGTTTTAAACCAAGATAGAATAACACTTTTCTGCGAAAAACTGTAATTTCTCGTCGCAGCCATAATATATTTTTGCGTTCAAAAATTAGATATGAAGGAATGCAATTAATTTGAAAAATTTTGCCTAATTAGATTTATTTCAAACTGATTGAAAATTGCAAGTATAACCATTTCATAGAACTATTTGCGTCGAAAGAGACTGCACATTTCGTCTTTACAAACGTTATTTTTTGGGACACTTTCCTGCTATCGATTTCTTTATTGCTTGGGAACTAGCGGGCTTGACAAGCGAAGCAGCAGAGCTTTTCCATGTTAAACATCTCATCAAATTATGGTCAGTAACTGGCGATGAAATTTTTTGCGAAAATCGCCTAGAACAGCTATGATTGAGCCATTTCAGATTTCATCGATTTGTTAGCTATTCTTGGTGACTGATCGCAAAAATAGGCGTGAATTTCAAGGAACACTGATAAGGTCTTAGTCACATGGCGCGCGGTGTCGTGTGATGACTGGCAAGAAATGATCGCTTTTCTCGCCTGCTGTCCTAGAAACCTGTTCCTAACTGTATGCAACTATTTCCTTTTAGGTTTTATTTCAGTGCCTCGCTCATTGTTAGACAACAGTAAATGAAAAAACGTAGAAGATTTAACATTAATCTTTTTTAAATGTTTTCTGATTTTCGTTCATCCGCAGCTATATTTATTTACTGCTTTATTTGATAAAATCAATTGTATAAAGCAGAGTATTCCACGTCGCAATATTCTCTCTGGGTAGCTTTGCAGGGCAAAACTTTAATTATAATGTTACAACGTACATTTTCATTGAATTTTTGTCATGAAGTACGCGAATACGAAATTATTTCCTTCGTGTGTTGGACCATATTGCGAGTGCAAAATTCGAATTTGCCGCACCTTTAGCGCACAGCTCGATATCCTTATTGCTACTTAATCAACTAGACTCTTTATAATCTGCAACTATATTATATCGCAAAGTGTGCCTTAAGTACAGTCATAAAGCTATAAACTAGCACTCTGAAACTGGGCTTATGATCTTTTATAAATCTTAAAAACCAACTAGCTAAAAAGCAATGACTACAATAAGGTCAGCTATAACTCTTCATGCTTGTTTTATAATCTTTGAGAGGCAGCAATGGTGTGATGGCGGGGCAAAGGTTGGCAGCTTTTCCTTTCGTCTAGCCGCAGGATAAAAAACCTGTTCGTAATCATGTACGCAACTCTTATCGCGTGTTAGCATCGCGTAACCCCATTCCAACTGGTCTCCTGTCGCCGTCGCGACCGACGGAGCGACTAACTTAACATCTGTGCGCGGTTCTTCTTTCTTTGACCTTGAAGAGGCACTACTGATCGATTGTCTGAGCGCGCTGCTCCCCTTCTGCGCGGCAGTGGGAATGGGGTCAGCGGCTGGTAGTGTAATGCGATTTACTAGGCGCTTTTGGGATTAGGCTGAATAATGCGCGCGCTTTTTTGACTGCTTTTTCTACCATTTTCGCTTTTATAAGGACGCTTTCCAAATCAAAGAGGACATTTTTCATTTTTATCGGGAAAATGGGTCTTTTTGAATTGAAAATCGTCCTCTTTGAACTGGAGAGTGTCTTCGCTAAAGCGGAAATGGATTAATTGATGTCTGATCTTTCTACTGTTTTTTTGCTATTTTTGAACTTTTTATATAGATTGTTATATGTTGAATGGCGCGCTTAATTTGCGCGGTTGCAAATCGAAGGCGCATTCCTTTGATGCCTATCAGTGCTAGAAGGATGATCAGAGGCGATGTGGTTAATCCAATGTCCGAAATTTCTCCCATTCTTTATACACTAATCAAGAATTATTATTTAGACAAACATATTATCTGTAATTGCATGTAAAACGTCGGTAAATCTCGGCATCGGACGGATCAGCTCGCCTTTAATCAGCTCTTAGACGCTCGTAAACTGTCGTGCTCTTCGATTAATTTGAAATGACTCTTTGATCGCTGCCACTATCCATAAAGTTATTTACAGATAAATTCTTTTGCAGCAGTATCCAGGGGACACCAATTATTCGAACCACTTCCCTATTGTGTTAGAACCTCAACGACGAACGTAAACACGGAAGCGAACGTTCGAAAAAGATGTTGCTCAAGTGGTCGCATGGCATAGCGTGGAGGCGGACGGCAATGGCATCACCGTTGCGGCTTTTCGGGTACGGCTCGGCCTAAATTTTATTTTTTCTTCTCGCATCATTGCTATTGCGTTGATGTGTTAATGATTGCGTCGCTTGGTTCAAATGATTTGTCAGCTCTTTGTAGTTTAAACTTATTTCAATGCGGTACAATTTAACGCGTAGCATGCAAGATCCTACAAAGCGCAGAAGTTACTTCTTACAACCCGGAAGCGTCGAGTATACTTGTGCATTCTCAGTAATCATATGACTAGATCTAGTTATGAATTTTGAATATCGAAATAATTCCTTCACCTTGATCTCACAAAATTCACGAATTTAAAATAGTTTCAAAGAGTGTTTCTCGATCGTTTCATTCTTGAAATTCCCCCAGTCCTCACTTCTTAGGTATAGAATAGTGTTCTTTTGAAGTATAAATCGGAGCGCCAAAATCGTTTTCGATGCAAAATGCGGCTTACCGTATTTAAGGAAATAGTAGTATTGTACTACTATTATTTTAATCGCTCGCTACCCTGTACTACTATTTTCGCGTTTACTACTATTTCCGTAAATACGATATATTGATAATGTTGTAGACGAAGCTTGGCGACAACATCGGGTGGTCGAACGCCGTGCGTGGCCATTCGTCGCGAGACCATCAATGCGTGGGAACGACGTGCACCGCTTGCGCCTGGACAAGTCAAGAAGCTCGTCAAGATGGGCATCCGCGTACTCATCCAGCCGTCCAATCGACGCGCCTTCCCCATTCAGGTTCGCCCGATCTTATTGAAATACTGTGCTTAATTGAATGGCATATATGCTCTCTTTTCTATTTTCTACGCTGGCCCATATGTAAGTTATAGATGTACTATTTTCACTTTGTTAGGGGCGGTTTGCAATTCAGTGAGAACGTTGTTATTATCAATATGAAGATTTTCAAACTCAAATCAAGCTGGAAATTGCTTAGTACGACCGACACAAAAAAACTTCCTTCAATCAAATTCTTAATAAATAGAGCGTAATGGCAATGCAAAGTGTAACCTCACTATCAGAATATGACGGAAGTACAGTTACTAACCACAACCTATTTCAGGATTACATCGCGGCGGGCGCGGTGGTACAGGAAGACTTATCGGAAGCTCAGCTGATAATGTCAGTAAAGACAGTACCGATTGAAGAGCTGATTCCCGAGAAGGCCTACGCATTCTTCTCGCACACGATCAAGGCGCAAACGGAGAACATGCCCATGCTCGATGTCGTCCTTCAGAGGGTGAGCTGTTGCAGTTGAAATCTTTTGTAGCGTTTTTGCTTATTACAAAAATTTTCTTTTATCGGTCAGCATTCGCTTGTCCGAATTTTCGACCTCCACTGTTTTGTACAAGGTACAAATTGTTTATGACGTTAATTTTTACAGTCAACTGCGTTTATAACGCCTGGCTCTATAACATCGCTGGCTTTATAACGTCGGTCCTTGGCTGGTCCCGTGTACTATGTTTTGTACAGGGCTAACTGCCTCTATAAAGTCGCTGTCTTTATAGCGTCGGTCTTTGGCCGGTCCCTTGACCGACGTTATAAAAGCAGTTGACTGTAATACTCGTCAACATCTACCATATACCGATTTCCACTTTAATTCAAATTTGACGGTCACCATGTTTTATGGGAATATTATTGCGTTTATTAGGAAATAAGGAACAAGCCAAAATGCCGCACTAGTGATTTTCACTTATTAACGATGAGCCGCTTTTTGCAGAAGATCCGTCTGATCGACTATGAGAAAATGGTCGACTCGAAGGGGAGGCGAATCGTCATGTTCGGCAAGT
>NIUQ01003374.1:0-18715 GCA_002796945.1 Plectus sambesii
TCGCGTTGCAAGTTGGCATCAATTTCTTCAATAGTCTTTGTAATTGGTGGTTAAAGTCACATCTCCGGCTGTCGACGATAACTCTGTCAAGTCTTTAAATGGCTATTTTTTAGAGGACGACTTGCGTCAGCCTCCTCACAGGGAAGAGAATGCTGAATTTACGAGCTCATTCGGTAGCCGCACTCACGGCGCTCAGCTGACACAGCCGCGCTTGGCCGACACTTTTCGACTAATTGCCAAAATCGGTGAGTTCCTCTGCCTGCTATCCAGGTTTAGTTTCATTGGATTTCCCCTTTATTCAGTAGAGTATAGAATTTCTGTCGCAGGGTTGCGGCCTTTTCTGTATAATGCGCTTAGGTCTGCCGATGCACGCTATCAATCTTATATTACAGGTATCGATGAGTTCTATAGAGGCCCGATCGCGGACGACATTGTACAAACGAGCAATGGAACAATAACGAAGAAAGATTTGACCGATTATTCTGTTCAAGTGGACTATTCGGCGGTGTCGGTGTCGTTGCCCGACAACTACCGTATGGAGACGTTCGCCAGTGGGACGCCCGGCTCTCTGTTGGCCTTTGCTCTGTCCTTCATGGCCTTGATGCCGAAGGAAAGCACCGATGACCAGTCGTGGAAAGACGGCTGGATGAGGGTACAATATTTTATTGATTCCAGTCAAAATTCAGCTATCGTAATCACTCATTGAGTCGCGGACGTGAGTTCATTTCAGAATATTCGAGAGTATGGAACGTATACTTACTGGATACGGTAAAGTGCGCTATTTGATCGCTTGCGATCGCGGCCACTTGTCACTGATTTAGTGTGTAGTTTTTTAGCCCGCATCTATTCTTGGTGGATATCTCAAAGCCAGCCAGTGAAGACACCGTTTTTTATCTTTCGAATCAAAATACAGCTCGTTTAGATGAGAATCTTTTGATAAACACAAAAGAATTTTTTTTGCATCTTATATCATTTTGATCAAATATGATTTAGGTAAGGAAAACCACAAAGTTATGACCATGTAACTAGGTTAGGAGAGATATTTTATGTGATACTTTGGTTGCGCAAAAGAGCGATGATTTGCAGGCTTTGAAAATCGCCAAGCAGTGCGAGCACGAGGCTACGGTGAACAATGTTGTAAACGGCTTGTTGCTAAAGTGAGTGTAAATGCATTAGATACAGCGGAAGGAAACTAATATGACAATTTCAGTGTGACTACATCGTCTGCGGACGAATTGAGTAAGCTGTGCGCCAACGGCCATATCAGCAAACGACAGCCACAGTACGCTTCGCATATTTCGGTGGTTGACAATTCGGAACTGCTCGTATCCGTGTCCAGGTAGGCATTAGTTACAGCAGAAAGTCGTTAATTGTGATAACCCATGCGATTGAATATGCGATTTTTTTCGTCTTTATGTTAAATGATCATCCTTTGCAAAAAGATACTGTGCTGAAATTTGTTTCTTTTGCAGCTCGATTGGAAGCGCGTTCGGTTCGAGGCGACTGACTCGGCATGGCTTTTTATTGAACAACGCCTTTGATGGAATGATTGAAAGTGGCAGAAATGAGCGGGCTCCGACCGATTTTGCTCCCGCCGTCGTCTACAATGACCAACGACCCTGCCAGCGTCGTTTTGCAATCGGTCAGTTAATGGCGCACCGGTTTAAATTGAACTCTTAACCTGAAACATGCATTTAATGGCTTAGTTTTTGAATAGCGCAATATTTACTTTCTGCTTCCACCTGATATTGTAATAAACGGGCTCGATTGTGCCGGTCGGTGGAAGAGCACGTGCTGCACGGTTTGGAATGTTTTCAGTATTTACTCTATCATAGTACATGAGTATAAAATACCCTATGATATGCGATTTAGCATCTTAGTCTTCGTTACTACCTAGTCGAGCTGTTTTTGAGAACTATCAGAAAATCTTGAGGCGCTAACCAAAATATACGCCGTTTCGTATTTATATCNTAGCATCTTAGTCTTCGTTACTACCTAGTCGAGCTGTTTTTGAGAACTATCAGAAAATATTGAGGCGCTAATCAAAATATACGTCGTTTCGTATTTATATCAAGGATGAGGCAAGATTCAATTGCCAACCTCCGAAGTTTGCACAAAGTTACCAAGAATTCATACTAGTGATAGTTTTGTATCTATTTTACATTCATATAATATTAATGTTTACGACCATGGGCTAACAGTGACACAGATACGTAATTAGGAGAGAGGTCTTCGCCCGCCAGAATAATTTGCTCCCTTCTGGTGGACGAGTGCACTTCTAATCTGCCATAGTGCAGCGTGTGAAGTAGTAAAAATGCACGCTCTTAGTCGGTTTTCACCGCAATATTAAAATTTTCGACGTCAGATTATTAAGGGGTTACAAACACATGAAGCTTGATTCCGGTTAGGCCCCGCTATGACGTCATTGTTTTAGGATCAGTTGGCGGCGTCGAGTCGTACCAATCGACGGCGCAAGCGATTGCCAGTATTCTGTTTCGACAATCCCAGCCTAAAGACGCCGTTCATCCAACGATCATTTGTCGCGCTATGGACGACGGCGAAGTGCGCTGTGATGACGGAGGTATGGAATATGGCTTTTTAAGATGATCCAGTTGAATATGCCCACTGCTTTTTGTTGCGATGCGCTGTATAACTTGGTTGTTCTCTATACGCAAGCGCCCTTGGGAAAAGTGGATATCCCTCTCAATGCAGTACCGTTAAATTAGTCAAATTACGCTGAAAAAGGAACGTCTAGTGAAACATTGGGAAGAACACGATCGTTCACGCGACCTAGACAATGCATATACATAATGGCAATATTGTCACACTCTTGAATGAAATTTTCTGAATGAAAATGGTAGTTGTTTGATTTTTATCAGTGTAAAACATGTTATTTTAGCTGGGACAACGGACACGGGAGTTGTCTCTATTGCAATGAAATTCGAGATGAGCATCTCAGCGGCTACAACAAAGTATAGGACGTGGCAGTGGTCAGACTACTGAAGATGTTGCGAAATAATATGTCTTATCTTGAATGTCAGCACTTTGATAAGAGTGAATCACTGAATACATCTGGGGGCTCGGCCACGCCGCGTGCACGATTCCATAATTATTGTACGCAATCATTCCATTTTCTCCCATTTAAATTTTGCTTCAAACCTTAACAAATCTATTGCTGAAATCACTGTTGACTTATCGTCTTACTCTGAGTTTAGCCATTCGCTTGTGTTCACATCTCGTACATTTAGGGTGTGAATGCAAGAAATCATAAAAGCAATCGATAATTCACTTTAAAGATTATTTGCGCTTGTTTCGACGCAGTCAGACTTCTTTTGTGATCATTTGCTAAGAATAGTCATAGAATAGATGCAAACGGGAAGTGATTGTTGAAACTCGTATTTACTCATCGCAAAATCTCTACGCTGCGGAACAAATACTCAGCAGAGCCTGTTATGTTTCGTTTTTTGCAGTTTTTACAATCCGCTTTCCGTGTCAGCTTGCTTCATTGGTTTTTTAATCGGCGGTTTAAATCTCTGCGTTTCTCTGATACATTTTTCGATTTCATATTTCCTACTTCTCTAATAAGCTATATGTCTAAGGCAGCTTATTACTTGTGACATTCCTAGTCATTCTGAGCAGTTCAATTTTATGCGCTCGGAGCTTTGTAATTGCAGTGTGCATATGGTACTGAGTTGATTGTTACTCATTCTGTTGTGCAGCTTTACCCCGTGTCATCCCTTTAGTCCCCACTTTTTGCAAAGAACACAATCTCTGTTGCGCGCGCGCTGTACATTGTTTAATCACTGAATGTTCTGCTTTGTTTAGATTTTCAGCTGTCGCTAAAAATGCATATCCTATTATATTTGCTGAAACTTAGATGCTGTAAATGTGTCGTGCAACTGGTTTGCTATTTGCTTTACTGATATTCTTTGTTTTTTAACTTGAAATTGATTGTTGTGAATACGTCTTGAACTGTGATTTTGTTCGACTGTGTCATTTTCACATAGCAGGCTTAATTTCTACCAGAACTTTTACCATATGCGCAACTACTTTAGTATGTAACTTGTCAGTAAACTCTCAGCGTCAAATCGTGCAGAATCACAATAGGCCCAAGTTGTGCGCAAAACTTCAACTTTCCTCTCATTCAGTTAGAAAGCTACCGGCCGTAAGAATCGTAAATGTGGTTTCGAGCCAGCTTTTGGATGAAATTTCTCCACTCTTTCTCTTTTATACCATTATCTATGTGTGACTGAGCGGTAAATGTTGATAAGAACGTCTTTCTACAGTATGCAGCGTCCCTTTTAGTCCTGACTTTAAGTAGGTAAGCGAGGCGTCCTCTCACTACTATTTCTAAATTAGAACTATTATATATGGGTCCATGTCAACTGCAGAAAACTTTCAAGCACTTTTATAAAGGGAAAATAGCGCAATTTTTGACCATATGAGTGCAAACATATCGGAAAGACGGCTTAAAAAATGAAATCTTGTTAGACTCAACCAATATTTGAAGACGCTTGATTGCGCAGGGTGGCGCAAGTTACTTCGACACATTTTTTTTGTACGCCATACCACCAAAGTACAAAAAAACATATCATTATGAGACGTCAACAATCTGATTTAGCGCTATATCCATTAAAAAGGAGCAAGTCGAAAACTTACACTGAGGCGTGCATGAAGGTAAAAAAATGTTCTTATCGCCTTTTGGTATTTTCACTTTTATCCTCAGTGCTTTAGCGATGTGACACCTCAACTTTAGGGTTAAAGTGGTATGATACATAAAAGCGAATAAGCGATTCGTTCTTTTGCGTTTTTCGCTTCGAAAGGCACGCCAAATGGCAATGTTGCCAGAGGTGTAGCCAGATTGTTAGTAAAAAATTTGTGCAAAATTGAGTAAAGAATTCCTGCCATTAAGCAGAGACGCTTGAATATGAATTAAATGTATTCTTTCGCTATTGGTGCGATAGTGTCATTGTCTAATAGTGCATTGACATGTTCAACAAGAAAGAAGAAAAAGCAAATTCACCAACAAGCAACGTGGAAAATATTTGGACTAATGGTGTCATTTAGCGCATTACAATAGCTTCGTATCTTGGCAATGTATTGTATCATCTTGTCGGCTCCAGAACTTGCTCTCATGAGATTTCGAGCAAACCTTGAGGAAACGGCTCGGTACGTGAGGCTCGGTACCAATTCGAGTCAATTGTTATCAAGGCACGCAGGCAATTTGTTCAGAATTGAGATTGTCGTTCACTGCCGTTCAAAGCAAAAGTCAATCGGAGAGCGAGCAGACAGCGTTTGTGTCACTTTACCGGTTGTCTTTTGGCTTCTCTGTTTCATTCTGCTGCTTCCTGCGAAGGAGCGTGTCCGATTCCCTGATCCCCTGTTTCTGCTCAGTCCCAGAGTGTGTTTACATTTAATTATCGACGAATGATACACAGAGAAACAGAGCAGTATGATCTTATTGGCTGTCTAAAGAAGAAATGACATGGAGCGATGAGGGCGAACGTGCAGCAATCGGCGGCGAAGAGCTGAAGACCGATCGCCTCGCTGGTCGATTAACGTCGCCTTCCCGGCGGCGTTTATTCATCTGCGATATTTGCAAAAACCGCGCGCCGAGGGGTCTAATTCGTGGCTCATTCGCCCGTCGACTTGCCCATTAATCGAGGGCCGTATAGATGGCGGCGGCAAATTAAATAATTAAGAATTAATCGCGACCGGTCGGCTGCGCGCCCTCCTCACCACTCTGAATTAGTCATTGTGTAATGGGAGCGCTTACGACGGCGATAAAACGATTTCCGCCGATTACGTCGGTTGCGAACGACTCCCGAGTCTCGGTCGACCTCGATCCGTCCGAGTTATACGCCACCTCTTGCGTATTGCGCCAATATTCAAGTTGTAGTACATCTCGAATGAATTCTCGACGAGCGCAAGGACACTTGAGCTTAATTACTGTGCCAATGGATCCTCGTTCGTTCGTTCGTTCGTCTAGTGAAAGCGATGGCACCTCGTTCATATCGCTCAAATATAAGCGCCCCATACATTTGATATGGTCGAAAACAAAGATACTCGGATAAACGGATATCGTGGGCAAAACAGACGATTAACTTGATGATAAATTTACTGTATACACTCTAAACATCTTCCGGGCGTCCTATTCAGTAGAGCCCGCGCTGAAACTCGTACATAAGCAAATCTTGTACTAAAATGATGCTCATTATTAGCAAACTTTTCTGTGTGCAAAGGGAAGGCGCTAGTGGTGGTGCTGAATGAATTGACGGCTCGAGACGGTCGAATGCTGATGACAGCGGATGATAGCCTTATGCAATCGGAGCAAAAAATGTGATTGCACACACTCTATGCGTCGACAAAAATAAATGGGCTTATGCGCGAAATCACATACGAAGGCTTTCGGCTGGTCAGCGCTCCGTAAGCGATGCGATTACGAATTGACAGCGACGGGCGCTTTGTCCGCGTCGCGCAAACAGCCGGGCTAATCGCTCGGGGCGACGGCTTCTGCGCGGTGACGCGACTGCGAGAGGGGAGAGGGGACGCCCGATCGGATCAAGGCCGATCAAGTGCGCCCGACAAAATCTCGTTCTCGCCGCGCGCCGCGTTTATTTTGTGCCATTGTCCGCTAATTACCGAATGCGATTGTGTGGCGAGAGACGACGGCCGGACACGGCCGGCGGAAACGCGAAATGGCCGTCTTCGTAGCGCCCATGGGAAAGGAGAGTCGCTCTCTTCGCTCTTCAGTCCTGCCGTTCCGTCCGTCGCGCGCCCAAGACCGGCCAATTCGTCGACCTCAAATGCGAGCTCCCGCCGCAGTCGCCGGCAGTCAGTCCATTCGCTCGGTTCGCGCGCTGCACCCGGTCAAAGATGGGAAAATTTGCCCCCTTTTCGCGCCGATCGCCTCTCTCATCGTTGTCCGGTCGCATTTCGACGGCCTTCGAGGGCGCGACGATTTGTTCGTTCGCACAACCTCCAAGTCCAGCCAGCCGCCATCATCGCCCTTCCTTCTCTCTATCTCTCTCTCTCCCTCCCCACGACAACGACTGCGTAAATCAGATGGCGTCGAACAGAAAGAGGCACAAAGTGTCGTACCGTACTCGAATCCAATGCATTATTACATCACGTTGAACAATTCCACAGAATCGAACAGCAGTCGAACAGCTTTCCCGTACCTTTCACTGACAGCATCTTAATGCTCATTAACCGCAATTGTCATTGCAGTTAGGATTAAGAATTCAATCAGCGGGCAATAAGTAACTTAATTACTCTTCGATACCAATGTGACAATATTTGATCCAATGCTCAGCGTCAGATACTTGCACTATGATGCGTATGGTGCTGGATAAGCATGGATGTAATCGTCAAAGATTTTCATTCCCGACGAGATAAGCCCCCTCTGGACAATTGCTCAAAACTGATCCCGTTATAGTCTCGCCCTTGTGAGCAATTAGATCGTCTTCTTCTCCTCATCGTCGTCGTCGTCGACTGCCCCCATGGACACCATACGGTGGACAGTTGTCGACGACCTCGACAATTTTCCGCCCGATTAAGACGCGTCCCGGCGTTGTCGACGCCCTCTCGGGGACACCAGTAGCACACGGTCGCTAATTATTCGGCATAGGTCCGCTGTCCGTCCGTCGACGAACACCAGGCGCGTAGCGAGCGTAATTACACGCGCTTAAATTGATAAATTAATCCGTCCCCTTTCAAACGCACGCGGGCGGCAACAGGGGAAGCGGTCGGTGGGCGGAGCTACGGCGCTCATTGGCCGAATTCTTGTCGACGGCCACCGTCTTTCGTTACCTATGCATTGTGCTCTTTCTTGTACCTGCGCCAGATGCAGTGTTCGTCCGGTTGATCGGTCGCCGCTTGACGCCCTACTACTTCTGCGTCCCCTGCCTACTACTCCTCTCTCTCTCTCTCCCGCTGACCGCAACCAAACTACAAGCGTTGGTCTGCTCTTTGCTGACACTGCTCCTCCAGCTCTGCTGCCATGTCGTCCACTCTAAAGCGATCTTTTCGCATTTCCGACCTCCTCTGCCAGGATCAATCTCCCAAAGCCGACGGTTCAACTTCACTGGCCAGTCCGACGGATGCCAAGTCGAATGAATACGGTATGGACGATGCGCACTCGGGGGGAGACTCTGTCGATATATTTTACTCGATTTGCTGCGCCAACAAGGGCTGCAGTTAACCAAATTACCACCCATGTCCAATCGCCATCAACATCTCCTAATAACATAACCCATGCCAGTTATTATAAAACAAGAGTGTTTAATGAAACTTTAGCAATCATCCAACTCACATCTTCTATACAAACTAACGCGCCAACTGATAATGAACATGCTGTAGACTCGACGACGGCTTACTCGGACGACGACGGACATAGCGCGTCGACATCGCCGCCGCCCGATGATGGCGACGAGTCGGCGGACGGCGAAGCGCGCCGGAAGAAGCCGCGAAAGGCGCGCACCGCCTTCACCGATCTCCAGCTGCAGACGCTCGAGAAGACCTTTGAGCAACAAAAGTATCTGTCCGTTCAGGACCGGATGGAGCTGGCCGCCAAGCTGAATCTCAGCGACACCCAAGTGAAGACGTGGTATCAAAATCGAAGGTCAGTTTATTCGTCGCCCTTATTGTTCTGTTTTAAAACGAGCTCGCTTCGTAAACTACTTGTGGTTGCTACTTGCGCGTCGTATTGAATCGTAATCGAGAGTAATTTGTTCCGTAGCCAAAAACCTACTTACTCTTTAACAAATTCAACGCGAAAAATCAATTTCTACTCTCCCTATCATCGTTGCGATGGGTGCAAATTGATTGTTCTTTCGTTTTGAATTATGCGATTCGTTCATAAAAACTGCTAAATTATTGCTCCCTTCCCGACAGTACTTTTTTATTCGTTGTAGAACAAAGTGGAAGCGACAGACGGCAGTCGGCTTGGAATTGTTGGCCGAGGCGGGCAACTTTGCGGCCTTCCAGCGCGCCTTCCACGCCAACCCGTACTGGTCGGCGACGGCTTTCGCCGCTCCGCGATTTCTGCCGCCCACGCCGTCGCCTTTCAGTCTGCCGCCATTTGGACTTCCTTTTGCCGCCGGCGATATGTCTTTGCCGCACGCCACTTTCACACCCCGATTGCCAATGGTGCAACCGACAGCTGCGCAATCCGAATCGGTGACCCAAGACGAGGAGAAACCAGTGAGAGTGAATAGTTAATCGCGTGATACGATCGATTTCGGAACCATACTCATCAAGTTTCTTTGCCCCAGTCCAGAGATGCGCGCCGAGTGTGTGTGTGAGTGTGGATACCGCCACGACGGTAATACACCAACTCACCTCACACTACTATACATTTATGTCAAATAGTCCCCAGATAAGGCTTTCTCCTATCAAAAACTGAGCGCGTGCACAAAGCGAAAGATTCTTCCCCTTGAAATCGTTGCCATGTCCCCCCTCCAAGTGGTGCATAACCCACAATTTTGCATCCTAGCCTCGGTCATACTGGTTGAGGACAGCTTGTGTGAGTGTGGTTCTGAATCGATCATAAACAGTGTGCACATTATTGTCGCTTCCATGCCGCTTTGTGCCGAGTCGTAATATTTCAGTTTTCCATAGCAGCAGATTGTTTCTGTACATGTCTGTGCGTGTGTATGCAAAAAACTTGACAGAATTGGTTGAACGCGCCGCACACACGAGCCCAGTCTGAAGTGAAGGATTGAGTGGAATTACGCTTCGAATCGAAGACGACAATTATAGCGATATATTGCCAAGAATCGCTACAAATAGCCATCCTAGATTCGCACCAATTTCACAACTTTTTCGACAATTGATCGCAGCTTTCGTAATTGTCGAAAACAGACGATAACTCTGCCGGTCCTGAGGCGGAAGGACGTCGGTAAAAAAGAGTATAAGATGAAAGAAGGGAAAGGGCGGATTGGGGGGAGAGCAGCAGGTTGTTGCTACCGACACCACCTGGCTAATGGGCTAACCGTAAATCAGCGAGTCGATTTCGGTCGCGCGCCTAGGCGCTTATCTGATGAGATCCCTTTGGGCGCGTGCGCCGCGTAGGTCGTCGCAGTCATTGCCGCCGATTGAGCGGCGGCTCTGAGCGGAGGGCGTTCGGATCGAAAGGACGGACGCGACGGCGGTACCGGATGGGCAAACGGGGTGATATTAGGCCGTCGCAAACGGCCGGTGGGCGACCAATTACCGACCATTATTTGTGTCGTTTGAGCGGCAATTTTCTACCTGTCAGCCCGGCCGGGCGCTAATCGCCGCGCGCGCAGCCGCACAATCTGTTGCGCGCGTTTATCGCTCTGAAAACAGTCGCATTTTGCGCGCCACCACTGCGCCGCTTTTTCAGCCCGACCGGATTCGTATGCCCTCCGTGGTGTGTACGCGACCCAACTGCTACCGTACACTATTTAGTTTGTGCGCTTCATTGCAACAGTTTCCATTCCTCTCTACTAATGGACTAATGGGTGCAGTTTTATATCGCTTTTTGATCACAGAAATGTGCGGGGCCGAAGAAGAAGCTACACACGTGCGAATGGGATAGCACAGAGATAATAACTGAATTTCTTGCTTTCGACTGAGCGCAAGTCGAAGTAATGTTAAGAGATGACGATATGTTTATTGATGCTCTAATGCGGCAGCAATTAAGGGAACTCTAAACTCTCATTAGACAAGGGATGAACACGTGCGCTACCGTAATCACCCCCAACTGGCGATATCCGTCACTGTCGCTTCGCATAAGCGCCACAGTTAGCGGAGACGGACGCCCGGATAAATCGTTCGTCGTCCAACCGGAATCACCGGCGGATTAGCGCTCGACCGTAGCTAGGTGACACCGCCGAGGTAGCTGGCGCAAGGTGTTTCGACCGTGATGAAGAATGGACAATCGCAAACGCGACCAATAATTTATCGGCAGTTACAACGCGCAGCAACGGGCCTCGACGAATAAGCAAACGCTACGAACGCACGAGCGCTAATGTACACGTTAAAGCTCGACCAAGTACGAATAAAAGGCGAGTAGTCACATGGGATTATCGGGTACAAGACAGCTTTGGACGACCTAGCCGTTAATGAGCGCGCTCGACCGAACCTGGCAGTTGACGCCACGCTCGCACACGCAAGTTGTACCAGTAGCACGAGCGGATGACAAAGCGGAACACTTGAGAATCACAGAGAAAACGTCCACATTTACAACACGGCGGGAAGACGGCGTCACTGTTGGGCATAAGAAGCGCTCTTCTCTTCAGAGGTACAGAGAGCGCTGAGCCACTGCATTGCACCGCATTTAGCCGCAATCTATCCAGTACAACTTTTGCGAAGGCGATCAAAAGTACTGTTCGCATACTATCGAATTTTAGCGAAAAGTAGTGAACTGTCATGCGACAAAACACTACCATTTGGCACTAGAAAATGTTCATTATTGTTTAGCGCATTGATTTCAATCGTCTTTGCAAGGTATGGAATGTTTAGGTTAATTACGGTATCATGACTCGGCGCTCCCTATAGCGACACTTCAAGCTTTAAGCTCTCCAAATATATGAGCATACTTCGATCAAACTTTCTGTTTGAAATCAAAGTAAATTCTACTTGATTAGAAACATTGGACACCCCGTGCCCACTTGATATTCCTTTGACAAGAATCCTCTCAGCGCCTTCCCTCTTGGAAACACACAGATTAATGCGAAAATTTACAATCACGGCGAGTTGACGGTAACTGGCGGACTGTTCGTCGGAGATCGAATTGTCGTCGTCGCCGACGACGGTCGACCGAGGACACTGGCGGGTAGCTGCTGCTGCTGCTGGTGAAGACCAGGCGGCGGCCACATACGACCAACGGCTAGCGGATTGAGCAGCGGGTGAGGCGTCTGGTGTGTCGCCACATAGCTCGCCCAGTACGGATTCGAGCGCAGCAACTGTTGCACGGCTGCAAAGTTGCTCGCCTCCGATAGCAGCTCCATTCCAACAGCCGACTGCCGCTTCCACTTGGTGCTGAAAGATGAACAATATATATTTGTGCTGGAGAAAGGTGGACACGAAATTCAATTTGTTAATGTCACTGAGCAGCTCGTGCCTTTGTCGCTCGCGTAGTTATGGCCCTGAATACACCGAATACACCAGGCGTCGTTGGTGCGGATTCAAGTTTGCCCTCATATGCGTCTTATTGTGCTTAAACAGTTAGAGAATCTCATCTTTACGCAGAGGATCACCAATCAAATTGGCTGCAACAAGGTAGGTTCTTTAACGCTCTTGGCGTGCAACATTTGATTGAAAAATCCAAGTGGAACGGTTAATGTACGGTAATTAGCGTGTTTCCCTTTTGTGCGCGAGGCATGTTAATGGCGCCATCAATCTGAAATTGCGCTCACCGTCTGTTCTGGTACCAAGTTTTGACTTGAGTATCCGTCAGTCCCATTCGCTGAGCCAATTCCATGCGATCTTGCACGCTGAGATACTTTTGATTATCGAAGGTGGTCTCCAGTTCTTGCAGCTGCTTATCGGTGAAAATGGTGCGCGCCTTTCGCGCCTTCTTTCCCGACGTCTGCGGCGACGATGACCGCTTGGAGTCGACCGATTTAGTTGATTCGCGCTTGTCATTATCATCTTCGTCTTCTTTAAGGTCGCCTCCGGAATCGATACCTGCAACACAATCATCAAATTATATGAGGGGCGGTGGGGATTTAGTCGGAAAGGGTTGTTTTTGAAGGGAATTCTCTAGTTGCCACATTACACTTTTGATACGCCCGCTGGCGTGTCTCTTCATTAAGTCCCCTTCTCAATTGCCTCTGTTTTGCGCCTGACGACTCGAGCGCAGCTGGTGAAGCGTGAATGACGACAGCGTCTTACCGGGACTAATATCTTCCCTCTCGTCGTTAGTGTGCTTCTTGCGAGCGTCGAGAATGTCGGAGATGAGGAATGAGGAGGCTCTGGAGACGGTGACGGAGGGCGCGATGGGGGCGGACACGGGCGGCATGACGACGGCACCCGGGTTGAACATGAAGGGTGGCAGGAAGCCGGAAGCGAAGAAGCGAGCGGGGTCGATCATGCCGGCGGTGGCAACAAGTGGGCAGCTCTCGGCGCGCTCTTGACGTCGGGCAATCGACTGGCCGATCAAGTGCGGTCGGGTCTTTGCACGCGGGCGGCCACTTGGGAAACGGCCGTAATTGGCCGGACGCTGAAATTTGGCGCGCGCGGCGATTGGCCGACGTCGACTGTCGGCCAATGGGAGTGGGCCGCCTTCGGTAATTGCCGTAGAGCGTGAGAGGACGCGGCGGCGCTTTTGTCGCCGGCGGTCCGACCGGGTATCGTCGCTCTTGCGCACTACTAACGCGGTCCCGCCCGTTCATAAACTCATTATCGCACAGGTGAGCGCGGTCTGCGCATCCACCGTCAAACGACCGGTGCTGTCCCTCTGGGGACGACCCGGCCAACGTCTGCGTCTTTGTCTGTCTCGGCGTCGCTGTCCGGTCCAGTCTGTTAACAGATGGACGACGGCGGACAAGGAGTGTAGGGGCGAAAGGTCAACCACAATGCGCCCCTGCCGCTGACGCAACAGTGGTTAGCGCCCGGAGTCGGTGATTTGCGACGTGGGGAGGCGTCTCTGATCGCCGCCGCCGATCGGCGATCGTTGTCGGCGGTTGCGTTGTCGCATTCGATTACATTAGAAGAGTTAATGAGCTTTCTTGCGGTTAATAAGGAAATCAGTTTTATTTATTGCACAGTATTATATGGCTATATGAGGCAGAACTGAAGTGTACTTGTAACCACGCAAATGCACAACGTCAAGCGCAATCGAAGCCCGCCAAAGAAGAACACGTCAAAGTCACACAGAAACGACGTTCACTTGGCGTCGACCCGTTGCTGGCCAACAAAACATGACACAATTCGATGAGTGCCATTCGATGAGCGAGAAAAATCCCAAGGAAGCGCATAAATTAGTGAGCCGCGAAGGAAAATAGAGTCTCGGAATTAGTTCATTTTTGCGGCAAAGAACTTAAGAATGCAAATGCGTGGATGGTATTGAACTGTTTGACGGTTGTATGGGTTGACCTACTGTAACGACCTCGGCGGTAGGCCAGTTGAATTCGTGCGAGCGTAGTAAACTAATGCGAATTTCAGGTACTTTGGCGTAAAATTGACCTGGCGCGCGTCGAGGAGACTCCCACTCGCTGTGAGTAGAGGCTCTCTTATAGTTACGAGTACAGATCAAGTACTAATTAGCGAATGTGTGTATGTTTGTTGTGGGAGGGGGGGCGGGGCAGGTGAGTCGCAGCCCCGAGCAGGTATCACGGCTGACCGCCGCCGGGTTAGTAAAGAATACTGCGATGAGAGCCAAAGTGACTTTTTGTGAGCAATTATCGCCGAGCGCATTGGCGCTCGCGGCGGCAAAGGGCGCGCGGGAACGGGTGTCGATAATCGGCCGGTAATGGGACCGTAGCTCGAGTGGCCGTATTGTGCGCGTGTTAGGCGAAGAGGCGACTGCGAGGGCGGAGTGGCCGTGCGAACGTCTCGACGGAAGTCGATTGGGTCAAAGTAGCGACGGATCAAGGTTGCTGCGACGATTACGAGCGCGAGACGAGGAAAATTGGCGAGACAAACTGCACGGCCGGAACCGGCGCTGAAAACAGCACTCAAGTGGGCCTTTAAGGCCGTGGCTGGCGGAGAGATTAGGGCAATTTTGGGGTGGGCCGCCGAAACGTGAATTGGCGCAACCTTTGCCGCTCGGCAGCCGAGCAGCACAACCGTCGATCTGTCACAATCAGCGCATTTCCTGCGCAATTCTGGCGCGCCGGGGTAATTTCGATTCAATTAGAGTGCATCTTACGCGCGCTGCGCGTCTCGCGAGCGAGCGATGCGATTTATTCGCCGTCCGAACACGATCGCGCCCGATCGCCGGGGCGAATTTGCCGATTCGACTGAAAAATTTAGCGCGTCTCCTCCCAGCCGCCGCGACCGCGTCCATTACGTTCGATGGAGGAAAATTGCTCGGCTAAGTGGCTTAGCGCCCCGCTAATTGCTCGCTTTCGGCCGCCCTCAAACACCGATCAAGCTACTCTCTCGACGGCCAATCGACGCATTACAGCCATCCCCGATCATCGCGCCATTGTGGGGCGAGATGAGGACGGCAATGAGGGGCCGAATCTTTTTGGCACGCCTCTCTCTCTCTCTCTCTCTCACTTTCTCTCTCTCACTTTCTGCTGTTCTCAGTCTCACAACCGCGTCTCCCCCATTCGTAAACGCCCAATTACTCTTTTACTGCTGTGACCTTAGCGGTGGCGCTGTCAAGGATGAGACCGCTTACTCGCCAGTCGAGCGCAAAACGCGACACAACTTGACGCATATAGCTGAGACGGTGAGAGCATGAAACGCGTTGGGCAGTAATCTTCCCTTCGAATGCCGCCAACCCAAGACACACAGTCACTTTCCCTTGGCGCTGCTCATTCAAATGCCCCTCCGTTCTCAGTGTGTATTATTGTCCGCTCATAAACGCCCAATTATCCTTTTACCGCCGCTGTGTGCGACCTTTGTCGTCGCGCGACCGGGCCAAAAAGCGGGTCGCCGCCAGTCGGTTGACTAATCGCGTCGAAACTGACTCGGGGGACGACGCCGTTAGTCGTTTTGTCCTCGCTCATCGCTTTCCTCTCTACCTGTCGTCATCGGCGCATCAACGAGTAATGTTTGTCCGGCGCACCTAACAATGCCGTCGATGGTAGTCGGGTTGCGGCGTCCGCCCCGCAATTACCGCAACCAACCTCGGAAACGCTCGAACTATACGAATGGCGTCGCTCGGCCGCCATTCTGCGTCCTCTTCGTGCAACAACGCGCCCGAACCTGTTCCCATCTCTGCTTATCGACACACAACAATACTGTGCGAAATAATCGCGCATTGATCAATGCGTCTGTTGAGAAAGTTTTCGGTTAAGAGAGTCGTGAAATTGCAAAAGATTGTACAACTGCGAAACGTCGCTAATAACAACAGATCTGATTGAGGCTCCGATACAGTACAAGAATACTATGACGAGTAGTTGGTCACTCATATAACTTATCTTATTTAAAGGTTTAAGCATAAAGAGGCTCAAGAATCTATAGCGCGGTAATGTTCAGTTACTCCTAAAGAGCAATACAATTTAGATTATGTATACCAGGTTGACTATAATTCTATCGAAAACAGAGTGTAACGCAAGTGAAAGGTTACAATTACCGGACCTGGTCGGAAGATCGTACCTTTGTGGAGGGAATTGCGCATCACCATCCTGCACGCGTGGCACCCTCCTCTGTCCACCCAGTCCACGATCTTGATCTGATATGTAAATCGATCATCAAATACTATCTCGCTAAAGGACCACCGTGTCGACCGCATTCAAGCAGCAAAACTGCTTTTTCATTCGCTCTGCGCCAAACTGCAGAGCGGCGCTCGAGAGTTTGAGGAACCATTAATTGCAAAATTCACAAATGCCCTCTATCATCATTCTGTTCAGTACAAACCGTAGTTTTTTTTCATCAGTACGCATTGAAAGCGTTACAAAATCTTCATACAATTGCCGTAATCAGACTTTGTAGTTTGAATGACCGCTTTAGCTAAAAAAAAACACATCTCACATCTCCAATAAATTAGCCAGCTCTGCCTACATAGTGATATTTCAACAGAATCGTATAGTTGGATGTTCTCTTCGAAACAGTTATATAAACATGTATAGAATGCGAAAAATGATACTAACTGCCGCTGTAATCACACAGTACTCCTTAAATTATGGCTATAAACAAAATACAGCGATATTTCATTTTTCGAATGCAGCTAATCATGATACCTTACCGTAGAATGAGGGAAGTTGATCCTCAGCACAGCTAGTATTTCATCCGCTAAATTATGTACGACTGGTTCGGTTACAATTGGAATGATTAGGCTAACTATGGTAAAATTCTGCAAAGAATGACAGAAAGATGCGCTTTCTTGAACCACCGAGTAATGCATGTATATGTAATAAAAAAGTTTGTTCTAATCTGTGGTGTATTTTTTGAATTAACTGAAAATTTTTGGAACTCGAACTCTCCGGCCAGCCAATCGAGAAGCAATCATGTAGCCCTTGGACTCGAATACATTAGATATTAATTCACGGATCGTTTAGTCGCTGAGCTATTTCACGCGAAATGCTACAATTGCACAAAATGTTTGATATCGGCGGTTTTAAAAGCCTACTTAAGCATCCCGAACCCTCATTCGACTAACCTTAGGTCACTACATAAAGTGCATGAGCTGGTAATACAACTTGTACCTCAAAAAAAAAGTCTCAGTTCTTCCCGATCCAATCCGATACAGATAGGTGGAAATTAGTTGGCATACACTGAAAGTTAAATTTAAGACACATTTTATGAGCAATCTGTATTGTATAAACTCAGCTAAAGTTAATTCATAACCTGACGAATGATTATGAAGTACTAATAGAATGTCATATGTTTTTATAGCAGGATGTGCGAATGGAAGGGATTGAGAAGATGGACGCTATAGGCGGTCGTCAGCACCAAGGGCATGGCGGTGATCGGCGACGGCGGTCGAAAAGAACGGACATTAGTCACTTTTGCCGATCAACATACTTATGTTCGTAGGGCGATTATGTCTGGCAACCACAACCCATCCCGCCCCGAAGGACTTCCGCAGCCGGCGGCGCACGATAACCACCGGCCACAGGGTCTTGTACTGTTCCTTTTATACTGCTCTTCGCGCCAACATTCATCCAAGGTCATCATCGTGGTCGCCGTCAGAATCCCCAGAGTCAACTAACGATCATCTCGTTTCACTTATAATCATTTCACTATAAATGCAATGCCAGTTGCTATGGCAAATTACTTCAAGGGTATGGATTATTTTGGCGAGATTTTGCAATATTAAATTTTGGACCACGCTGGACCTAAAGAAACTGGCATGGATCAAAGGGAGGGGGATTTGGAATCAATTTTCTGAAATTGACGGACCTTTTACGGCAATTGCATGCGTCGATCCATGAACGGCACCGTTTATAATAAACTCATGTACAGTCTGCTTCATCTCTTTACATTAACAGAGAAACTCCTTACCCTCCTTACTCTTATGTCCATGTGCGTCTCAGTGGCTCGAGGACGTCAAGTGCACTGACCGTTTCAATCAACAGACGTCATATTTAACTTTGTCTGGCTCAATTGACATCATCTGCGAACAAAACGTTCATGACACTTTCGTTTACTCAGATTGCTAACATTCGAGTTGACGCGAATGTTTTCAATTGGTAAAACCTTCAAGCAATATTTACTGACATACTGACCTTGACGTCGGACACAGGGTTATGGTTAAGGCTAGTTAAATCAACTAATCAAAAGGTATGGTGAATCAAAAAGATAGATGAATCATAAGATAACAAACTAAGGCTGAAAGTTGCAGCGTATCTAATGAATTTGTGTACATTGCGCCATGTTGCCATATGAATAACCGAGCGGGACGAAACGTGCGCGTAAATCACAAAAATGAGCTGCAATCAGCTAATTGTGCTGTTGCCGCGCAAACACCTTGATCTCAGTCCATCCATCAGATTATTCCTCAGTTTAATTAGCATCACACGCGAAAGAGTGACCTCACGCGACATGCCATCTGATCTTCACATAACCCTGCCATCTCATAAATTAATGTCACAACGTCTTCAGTCAATTGGCTCGCAGCTTCGACTTT
>NIUQ01003375.1:0-17747 GCA_002796945.1 Plectus sambesii
GGAAGCGTCCTTCTTCATCTTCTTGAAGATGGCGAGGAGTCGTCGAGCTCGTCGTGAGCTGTCGCGCAGGAGGCCGCGGCGTCGCAAGGAGAGCGAATCTGCGACGGAGTCGGGCGGAGGCGTAGTACGAGCAAATACGGAGTGAGAACGGCGCCGCCCGACCGTCCCGCCGAGGCTCCACGTACGGGCGCAACCCTTTTCATCGGGCAGAATTAGCCGCGGGTCCAACGGAAAGCAGGTGGAGAGCGCCCGACGGGTGGACGACTCGGACGACGACGTGTACGACGAGGCGGTGGTGGAACGACGACGCGGTAGAGTGAACGGCATAAACGGTGGCACGACCGACGCCGCCATCGCGCTCAGCTGAAATTGTCAGCAATGCACATTGATGCTCGTCATTTTGCACTATTATCTTCTTAATTTTTTTGTCAGTAAAGAGGAAATGAAGTAGTGGTCCCGTATCATTAATGGTTAATAGTGTGAGCGCTGCAGCAAACGTGCTCAATTAAGTTTTCGATACTATAGGAAATTTTTTCCATTCATTAACGGCAAAACAGTCTTTCCTGAGGCTTTCCTTGATGTACTGCGTGCTAAAGATAGGCTAAATTTGACGTTCTACGGAATCCTGTCTCGACGCTCTTTACTGATCAAAATATTTATCCTATACACGTGTAACGGTGTTCCCTTCGACTTTCATTTACTTAATACGAAATTACGACTATAGATCGTACATGAGGCGGCGACGGCGTCGACGGTTGCTGTACTTGCATGTTGTCTGTCTGGACGCTTAGCGGACGCGCCAGAGTAGAGCGATTGGTGGGATCGGGAGGCGGCGGCGAGCGCTGGCCGGATGAGCGAGAGTCGGGGTCCCACGGCATGTAGACGCCGTCGTGGGCCTGTTCGGTTCCGGAGGGCGGGACGAACGGAGGCGCCGATTGCGGCGCCATCTGCACGTACTGCAACGGCACTGCGATCGCCGCCGGGTAGAACACCGCGTCGAAGTTGTAGTACTGCTGCAGCGAATCGATGAAGTTCTGGTTGACGTAGTTGCGCTCGTCGGAGCACACGCGACACGTCCCGTCCCCTGCCGCCGACCGTTGCGTTCTCGGCAGCGTTGCTGCCTCCTTTGGCAGTCTCTCTCGCGATGCGTTCAGTCCTGCAATAATAAATGATTCATTTAGTTGGATGGTAATTCGAGCTGATGGCTTTAACAACACGGCATTTTTGGGAATTGTACAGTGAAACTCGGGAAAGTGCAGCACGCAGGGAACCAGTCAAAGGCTGTAATTAACAGAAACTAGCACTTCGAACTCAGAAAGCAAAATATTCGATATGAGAGTCAAAATTAGCCGCAGTTACACAACATTAATCGTCCATCACTTGAGCAAAACTCATACAAATTTTCATAATCCGATTATTTAAAAATAACATAGAAAAAAGCGTACCAAATGTTTTTGGTGTAGCTGGAGTGGAAGTTACTGGCTGAGTAATGATAGGATTCGTCGGTGCGGTGGAGGAGATGGGACTGGGAATCCAAACTGGACCGCCATGACCAGGATGTACCGGGCATGCTATTACGCCGAACGTTGGCAAGATAGCCGCAAATGACGGTGTCCTTGCAGGTTGCCTAAATATATGCTCTAAGCTCGTACGTACTGCTACTGCGAGCAAGAAAACGATTTTGTTCCATACACGAAATATATGATCAGTCATCATGTGACTTGTGCAAACAACAACATTTTATTACAGAGATATGCACTTAGCTCCACACCTCTTGCAATAGTTTCCGCAATATTTTCCTTCCTAAACGTCAGTATCTTCATTTTCTCTTAAATATCTCGTCATTCTTGACCATACAATATACACGGGTCTGGTTGAGGCGCGGAGAATATTATGGATCCTTTAGCGGCGTATGGAAGAAATGAAAACGTCACTTACTGCACTGATCCGGCGCACTTGCACATTTTCTGCGCTTTGCTAACAGGATTCGGTGTGCTTGGCGGGATGTGATCTGCAATAATTGCCAATGATCCCATTCTCTCAATTGATACACCGAAGATATGAAAACTAACTCGGAAATATAAATGGCTGCGGAGATTTGGCGCTCTCGCTGACGATTTCTTCTCTATTTTCATCAAATACATCATTGGTATAAGCTTCAGAATCGATCGTGTCAATCGCCATGTTCAACCCACTACCGCCTTCGCCATTGCTGGAAAGAAGCATTCGAATTGTCAGTTGCATTTACACTATTTCTCTGTGCGCAAATTCTTAACCGGAACTCCGGCTAGCCCTTGCAATAAGGAATGCACTGTATAATGCTTTTGCCGGTGCATGGTAAGGCTGCTTAACGGTAAGGTTACAACACCACCACCATTCATCATAATTTGTCAGCTCATGTCTGATATTTCATATTCCTTAAATTCGAATTCGTCATCTCTGCATTCCATTTGAACGCTAGTCTGACGAAAGGTGATGCAAAAGTGACGAATTGTGACGAATGGTAGTGTATAATACAATTTGATATGAATCACAGTCAGCTTGTCATGCGCGATTAAGAACAATATTCCGTTATTTCTCAGAGTTCCGGTTTGAGCGAATGGCAAAAAGTCAATAGTTTGCAGGATTCGCACGAATATCCTATAGGTTATTTCTTCGGGGATCCCGCATATTACTTTCTCGCCATTCGCTTAAGAATTTGTGCGCAGGGCAGTAGCAATCGTATACCGGCCAAATAGCCCTCAAGCACCTCCTCGGGTGGCTCAAAATGAATAAGATAAAGCAAACAATTACTAAAACACGAACATAGCACTTCTCACGAAGTACCAGCCGAAGTAAACAATGAAAAAGCGTCGTACCTTGAGCTAGCGGAGGCGAGCAGCGGTCGACGGTCGGTAGTAGAAGCAGGAGGGGCGCTATTCATCAAGGCAAGCGTGTCGTTGGCCTGCAAGCGCGGGTTGTTCCTCGGAGTGGTCTGCGGCTGACGATGGAGAGAATCGGTGGCGGTCAATCTCGACTGAGACGCGCCGAGACTCGACTCGCGAGAGGTCGTATCCGTTCGTCTCAGCGTTGTATGAGCGTACTGAATGCTTCGCTTGTTCGCCAAGTGCTGCAAGCAGACCGTCAATTAACGTCCAATTTTACTTTTGATCAAAGCCGCTTTGCTTCACTCTGTCGCTTGTTAACAGATATTCTTTCTTATTCACTCATTTATTAATTAACTATCTAATGACTACTTTTAATCCCCTTTTCGCCACAAAAATTGTGAATTTGAATAATTTCACGAAACTAGAAATTATGAATTAGGTCTTGCGTTTTCCAAAATCCTCAGAATGCTCAACATCCTACTGAATATTATTACACCAATAGAAGTAATAGCCGTACATCATGTAAGAGATTGCGAGCGGCCAACTGGAACATGGTGTGCATGTACTCGTTCTGGGTGCAGAGAAACGAGAAGAGCCCCGACAGACCGCGACCAGCGCGTGTGCCCGCTTCAAAGACGAATCGGTTGTGCAAGGGGCCGAAGCGGCGCAAGTGCGCTATCTTCCAGGCGCCCACGACTCGTGGAGGACAACTAGCTGCTATACAGAAACTGCCATCCTGCAATCAAAAGCGTGTTGGGTTAAGAAAAACGATTTCTACATTGTAGCCACACGAGGGATCGAGTGAAAGATATGAGATAGTAGTTCATTCGGAGATAGCAAAGGGACAATACGACCGGGTAGGTGAAGCACGAAGGGAGCAAGTGAGAGACTTACATAAGTATGTGACCGTGGCCCCACAGTTATCATAACGGAATATCGCGAGCTGACACTGCAACGGTTCCCCGAATGGTTTATTTTTTAATTTTTCCTGCTCATTTAGTAAATAACAGTTACTTCTCTAGGAGCAGAATAGGGATATTGGTGGTCTTTAGACCGGCGTAAGCCGCTTTTCTTTCTCCTCCGTACCAGCATCAATCTCTCAGAAGGACGTGATTTCAATAAAGACGGAATAATCCGGGAAGGATTATTCAAAGAATTCCGTAGTCTATCATAATGATCGCGTAAAGATCGATTGCATCAAGTTAATCAAAAATGGCGGATCTACGAGAGAAAGTGTTATTTTAGAAGACGGTCTTTCTCCAAAGGGCATGACACAGTTTACTGACGAAATGAATTTAGCCAGCATCCACGAACATTTACGAATCTGTGCAGAATGTGTACTTTACACTCTTATAATAATGCATAAAAATATGGCTACATTATGGACAAGAGTGCAACTCAACTTTGCACTTAAAAGGCAAAAATATGAATTGCGGCGAGCACAAAGACGTTACTATAGCATCGCTATTTGAAAAATGCATGACAAAACTTACATGAAGGTGAAGGCGGACATGAGGATCGTCGAGACGGCTGAGATCCGACTCAGGAGGTACGGAGACGATTCGCATCGTGAACTGTGCACCTGAAAATGTACGGTGCTCGGATCATCCTTGCATTATCCGCAAAGGTTTTGATATGCCTTCCGGACTAATATGAATTATTACGCATGTTCAGCGCAGTATTGCTATAGACATAAACAATTAAAAAGTCAACGATCATACTAATCTTCCCATTCTTAATAATTTACAGACTTTTCTCAAATAAACCCCGCAGGGATTATTTTTCAGCTGCTATCTGCGGCGGGATTCATTTGAGGAAGTACGATAGATATCATACGATCTAACAAGGCAATATGAAGCCTGACAGGCCGCATGAAATCTGCTATCTCAGAAGTACAAAGACGACAGCAGATTCGCCAAAACCTACCAAAGCGGTACGCTCGGCGCATCCAGAGCTCCCAATCGCGTAGCACGTCCAGCGACTGAAACGCCATGACGAGCACGATTGACTCGCACAGAATCGCCAACGTATTCCCTTCGCTGTCCAGTGGGAATCCTAAAATGAAACATTTGCCGCACCGATCAATCACACCAATCATCAACTTCTTCCTACCCGACTCGCTGCCATAGAACGTCCTGAGTACGATCGTCTGCCTGCATTTGCTCTCTTTTCTGCTATCGCGTTCGTTCTTGAACACCTTGATGATGATGTTGTCAATGTCAGGTGGATGCTTCGCCACGAAGTAGCGATTCTTCCACTGAAAGCATAGAATTGACAATATACTACACGCTAACCAAAACATTAAAAAAACGCATTTACAAACTTTCCACAACGATGTACACACTGCACTTCGAATAAACAAATCGATTTCAAACGCGAAAATTCGAAAAGAGTCGGAATAATATAAAATGGAAACCTTTTTCTCAACGCGAAGTTTGCCCACCGACTCGATCTGTTGAATCTCTGTGGTAATATATGCCATGGTTGTGACGATGAACAATAATTTCAGCCATGCAAATCGCAAAATTTCGTTGTACTATTTGCGATGCAGCTCGTTCGGGCAGCGGTCAAACTAAAAATTGAAAAGGATAGATAGAAAAGAATTTTCATTGATTGCTCAATCGGATGGAACGGAAAGGACACCGCACTGATTCACGACGGCATTGTGGGCGCCGCAGAGCGTACGACACGCGCACTGTGGCCGGCCGCGGCCGTGCACAATCGAGTTGGCAAAGGATGTTGTGCATTGCAACTCAGGGTGCTTAGCCGTTTATTCACAAATTCTTGTTGATCGCTGAATTTTTTGATGAAAGTGAACAAAACGAAAGCGTTTTTTGGTAAAACGTTTGAAAATTAGCAATGTATTTTTACCCGCCAAAAAACATTTCTAATCAGTTATCAGTCCGCAGCGCGCGTGCATATCTGTATTTGTAGAGGGAGAGGCTGCCAGCCCACGCTAGATTTCCCAATTTATTCGCTCGGGCGCAGTAGATAACGTTGACGTGCACTCATATGAGTCAGTTGTCGGTGGCGCCACCTCGCATTGTGTCCTGTGCACACCTTTACTCGCAAATAAGTGCAGCAATTTGCGAGAGATAGTTGTCTTTTTTCGCATATATTGCACTTCGCTGTAAGTTTTGCTGTCGAGTCGCGTAATTTAATTTTTACAAATCGATAACTGAAAGTAATTCTCGCTCAATTTCTTGCTTAGAGAATAAGCGTACGACGAGTGGGAAGAGTCGAGCGTTAGCGGTTGGAAGCGAAGATGGCGCATATTACGCAGCAAGACGTATTTCTCTTCTACCCGAACTTGATTGGTTATGCGCGTATCGTGACGGGCGTCATCTCGTTCCTGTTCATGCCGCACAACCACGTCATCGCTTCCGTGTTGTACATCTTTAGCAGTCTGCTCGATGCGGTCGACGGTTCGTAAATTTCTTTGAACATTTTGCATTTCACGTCGCTCAGCCAAAATTTTCATTTCACGTGCTTTAGCTAAAATCATGCTTGAGCAATGTTAAGGATATCCTCTTGCTACGACTTACGTCTAAGTGCGTGATATGAAACCCATCCATTGGTAGAAGAGGGTACAATCGAATACAGTCTAAATTCTTCACTTTTTTTCTAAAGAATCACCCCAAACGGGATAATTATTTCGGAAAGAACGAGATATAAGCAGTGTACGAGTGTGAAGCAACAGCCGAACTCTGCAGCAGGCTTGAGTGAGCAGATGCATGAGATGTTGGCTAAATTATCATCTGCGATCACCGTCTGAACGAGCATCTCAGCTTTTAGTCGCAGTATATAAAAGTCCTTCTGTTTCGCAGGCTCATGGCGAGATCCTCAATAGTTCAATGTTCTCAGGGAGCCTCGGCCGCTATATAGAATAATTAATTAACGCCGCAACCCTTTTTGCGATTGAACAAAAGCCCGCTGAGTAATTTGCTCTTCAAGGACATTCTTACAAATTTTTGACCTTTATTGCTTGCAGATTAATTGTCAGAAAAGCGGATGTTCCGCTTTACCTTTTACAGTAGGAATTGTTCATACTGATATCATTTTTAACGCTAATTCACTTATAGCGATCAGGTTTCGCCGATCCTAAATATTCAACCTCGCTATGTTTTGCACAGGGCAATAATCGTTTATAACAGTAAATCGCTCGTAGCGATCGAAATCCGCCAGTCTCCCATTCACCAATATAAACGATTTGCACTATATCCAATATTTACTAATCATGTTGCAGGACACGTAGCGCGACACTTCAATCAATGCACGCGACTGGGCGCGATGCTGGACATGTTGACGGACCGCTGCGCAACGATGGCGCTGATGATGATGCTGGCGCATCTGTACCCACGCTGGATGTTCCTCTTCCAGCTGTCCGCGGTCATCGACATGGCGTCCCACTGGCTTCATCTCCACGCCGGCGACTTGTCGGGCGCCAAGAGCCACAAGGCGAGCACCAACCCCCTCCTCCACCTGTACTACACCTCGCGCGAGTTTCTCTTCTTCATGCTCCTCNTGCGCGTGCAGCGACGCAGTAGGATTAGCCGCGCGAACAATTTCACACTCCGGTCGTTCGTGTTTGCACTCGCCCACATACTGGTCGTCGTTGTCGTCGCCGCCGCTAAATTCCTTTCTGTTCGATATTTTGATCTCGGTGCGTGCGCGCGGGAGGGCGATTTCCGCGCGGCACACAGCGCTTGACACTATTGTACTCGTCGCATATTGTTTTTGAGCTATTGAGCATGACTCAGCGCACACTTATTTCGCAATGGATCAATTAGCCATGCGCGAGAGAGAGAGGGCAAAGAGACTCCAGGTGGTTTGTGTGCGTCGTACGGCCCAGCACGCTTACGACGATTGTTGATTGGTAAACACCGCTAATTTTAGAAGTCGGCGTGGTGATTTTCGGCTGTCTACTTACTGTGTGATAAGACAAAAAAATAGTATTTGCACCCTCCTTGACCAGTGTTTCTACGATGTGCACTGTTTTGATTGACTTTTTCTCATTTCACTTTCCAATTATAGTCGATATTGTTAATAAAGACTACGTGATCGTTAGGTGACTCAGTTGCATGATTAAATTATATTGTGTTGGTTCCGTTGTTCGTCATGCAAATAGTGCACGTAGCGATACGAAAATGAACTGACGTACGAACAAAGCATTAGCGTGCTAAGTTGATGAGAAGCTTGGATCGACGCATAGCATGCTACATTTTAATTTGCGTGCCGCGTTCCTCATCTTTCCGTCTTTGTAGACGACATAGTCTCCCACTCAATCCTTACTAATTCTAGTAATACGCCTTGCTTCAAGTTGCATGGACAGAAACGTGAAAATACTCATTCTCCAATCGCTTTTACATACTTTTAAGTACAGTAGTCAAAAACGAGGAAGGACGATAAAAAAATATTAACGCCATGCCATTAAACCGTAGGCGTCGAATGTACAGAAGAACAAGTAGACGAGAATGATGCTGGGAACAAGTACGAGATTAGCAGGCATCGCAGAAAAGTAAATTACGTGAGACGAAGACTAATAATTATCTCGTTGAATAGTGGCGGCGCTCGCAAAGTAGAGCCGCCGGCACAGCACGTCGACCAGAGAGAAAACGATACGCCCATCACAGCCAAGCGCGGCGCGGCCTTCGTATAGTCAAAATTTATTGATGAGGAAGAAGAAATCGAGTCAGGCACCGCAGCAGTCAAAGATTAGCTCACTTTTCGATGTGAAAACACCGTTTATTACCAAGGATGATAATAATTTCTTGGTTTTTACGTGCATAAATTGATAGAAAAAAGCGCTATTGGCTTACGAAGCAGTTTGCCTTATTCAGTTTTATGATTTCTTCTTCCTTATCGAAAAATGTTGACTATACAGCATTATATAAGGATGTGTGTCAGGATTCGCTCTGCCGAGTGGGTTCGGTCGTTGGCCGGTTGTTCATCTTCATCTCGACGACGACGTGCCGACTGCCGCCAATCGGCGAGACGACGCGCTTGCCGGCGCGACCAACCGTCTCGGGACAGTTTTGAACGAATATCACCTTATTGTAGGCCTTCCACCGTCGGAATAGCTGCACATACATCTTACATTGCACATACATGAATACTAGGCCGCCAGTGAAGCCGATGGCTACGACCACCAGTTTAGTCCAGAACGGCCAGGCAAGTTCGCCCTTCCAAATCTCTTCCGCCGTACGATCGATCAATACGTACAGAGACCATACGACGCAAGTGATCGCGATTATGTGAAACGTCACTGAGCAGAGAATCTTTCGTCGTTCCACAGCAGAAATGTCCAGCTTCTCCCACTAAACGGTCAACAATGACCAACCGGTCTGACCAAGTCTCTCTCTCGTTCGCATTCAGCTCTCTAGCTAACTACTATTATTACTACTCTTTACATTCATTCGTCTTTCATCTCGTCTCTAATTCTAAGCATGCGAGGCGGAGAGAGCCGGTTTCGTAGCGCGCACTTTAGTTCAAGTCGCACCTATTGGATGCACTTTAGCATCGCGTTAAGCACGACTTCAACTACACGCAACGCAACTCGAAACCAACTCATAGTCAACAGTCGCCAACCTTTCTGATAGGTTTCAGCTTCGTTTGCATGACGAAATTGTAGCGACAGACTTCGCAACTGCGCGTCTGGCTCGATTTGATCCACATTTGAAGGCACTTTTGGTGCACGTATTTGAGCGACCCATTACAGTAGCACGGCATGATCAGAGGCATGTCAGAGGACGCCTCGCAGTGGCAAATGCGGCAAATATCGCCGGAGAGGGTAGAGGAGGAGATTGACGACTGTGCGGATTGGGACCGCTGCTGCTGAGAGGGCGGCGGAGGGGCCGGCGCGGTGGCCGGTCGAGGCGCCGCGGCCAGCGGTTCCATCCGAACACTCGTCGCTCCGAGTGGTGGAGGAGGAGGTCCAACGCCCGACTCCGTCGTCATCGTCAACGTCAACCGCTGATCCGCCGACGCTTCTTCCAGACTACCCGGCAGCGCCGTCGTCGGACGAGTCGGACCCGCTGACTGCATGGAACGCTGTTCGCCAGCTGATTGCCTTTCTGGCCACACGACTGTTCCAGTTACGCTCGTCTGCAACAATTGCATCTATGCCTCCATGCTACGACCAGGAAGCGCTACAATGACAAGAGTCGCATCCGTGGCCACGGTTCAAAGGAAGCGCGCGCGAAAAAGAAAGTTGTCGTCTGGCGGTGACGAGTGGGGGAACGGCGGCGAAAACCGCAAGTACAGTCGATAGTATTGAAATTACGCGACCAACTGTATTAGTCGAAGTCGATGATGGAGCCGGCGTGAGAGTAGAAGGCAATAAGCGGCGACCGACTAGGCGCAGCCGGCTTGGATGCGAGTCGTCGCGGTGAGGGAGGAAAAGACACGTCAATGCCAATTTGGGGCCTGGGCACCCATCGCCATCTCGTCGTCGCGCACGGCTGCAGTGGTAGTTGCAGTGTGGAGGGGACGGGCGGCGCACTTGGCCGTCGACGCAACGCACAATCGGCCGTGGGCTCGCCAGCAAGCCAAGCAAGCAAGCAGCCGACCATTATCGATCGACGATGCAGCAGCAGCTGAGCCTTCCACGTTGCCATAGAGTGTATCGACCGCGCGCGCAGCGGCGGCACTCGAGACCGGCCGGCGGGCGCGAGTCGCCGCCTTCCGCTGTCCGTTTCATCCACCATCCACCACTCGCCGACCGTCTCCTACTTCTCGCCGCGCCGCCACTCACCGCGTCCAAGCAAACGTCCAACGGCGTTTACGTACACCACGCGAAATAACGCAAAGACATGGATCAACAGAGGCTCGGACGCCGTCAATCGCCGCGTGTGAACAACTGCGGCGTGTGAACAACTGCGCCCTGGCGGCCCAGCGGCGAGCAATCGGCGGTCAGACGGCGCCGTAACGCCTATTCACCTCGTCAACTCGTTCGCCGGCGCTGATCATCTCGTCAATCGGCTTCTTCTTCTGCCGGCCAGCGGCGTGCGCTTCCTTCGCCATTCGCGCGACGTCGGTGGCTCTTTCCTCGCGCGATCCACACAATCTTTCGGGTCTGCAAGCGAAGGGAGCGCTTCAGTATAAGCGCAGGCGATTGGATCAAACGCGCTTAAAACGTACGCTTGGACGATACGCTCGGAGTTTTTCCGACTGGAGCTCAGGAGACAGTCGGTCTCTGTGTCGGCATCTGCATCGAGCAATTCACCGCCGTCTGGAACGAGACTAGCATCGAATCGGCGTTGAACGGAGAGCGAATGGGGAGTCGGGGAACCGGGGGGAACAATGCCGAGCACACACGTAAAGGCGGGAGGAAGGCAGTGCCTCAGAGGCGGATCTCTCTCCCGACGAACAAAGCCAGGTTGGCGACGGCGAAAAATAAACAGCGAACGCACCGTACTCACTTGATCGCGGCGCCCGGTTACTCGCTTCTCCTCGCGGCGCGAAGTCCTTCGCCGACGGCGCCAATCGCGTCCTCTTCGGCTTCGGGTAATCCTGCAGCAACTTGCGTCACACGCGTCGTCGCTCAAAGTTCCGCCCCATGTTTCGCAGACCCGACGACTTTTTTCATGCTTAGACTTGAGCTATGTAAGCTTCGCCTTGGCTTACGAAAATCGCTCAGCCTCAGTCTAATCCTAGCGGCCGCCTATATATAGTGGGGAAAATGATTCCACGGTTCAGTTTCAAAATGCTCGCAAAAGACACGATTATCGACCATTTGGTAATGTAATTAAACAGTAGATAATCGTATTTTTTGCGCGCGTGTCGAAACCGAACAGGAAACGGCGGGATCATTTCAGCTCCAACCAAAACATTAAGCCTAAGCATGAAATAAAGTCAACGAGTTGGCGATAGTCGGGTAGAGCGTACCTCCCAGGGCGGCAGGAGAGAATCGTCGGAGTCAGCGTCGACGCCGGACGACTTGCGCGAAGAGGAAGCGGTAGAAGTGCAGGGTTGATCGAGGGGCATGATCGCGTGCGGACGACCGCTGGTGGAAGAAGACGAAGAAGGGTCGGCGGGGGTGTGGGAGAAGAGGTCGAGAGCGACGGCTTGCGAACGATCTTCGGCGGACGTCTCAAGACGCTCCTTCAATCTGCGCTTGTGCTTCTCACTGCGCCAAAGATCGAACATTTCCTGCAACGCCACTCTGTCCCCGTCGACCACCAGTGACGTGAACAAACGACCACCTTCTGTCTCCGCTCCGATGTGCGCGGTTGGAGGCGCTTCCGCCCCGTGCTGCTGATCCAATTCATGCACAAAGTACCTCCAAAAATCACTGCCGTCAACAACGACTCGGTGATTCAGGGGCTGGCGCGTTTGTTTACTAACATCAACGCAAACACCAGCCCCCAAGAGAACAATACTGCCCGCCACGGGAAATACTCCCTTCCGGCCTTAAGCTTACAGTTAGGCTTAAGACAATACTTAAGCCTGAGATTATGTGAAAAAAAGAGGCGGATTATCGCAGCCGGCAGCATTCTTCTACTAGGTTAAACACCAGGTAGCGTGCTCGACGCGCGGAGACCGAACCGCTCATCACAACAAAACGACCAAATCGGTTGAAGTCAAAATATTTTATCAGAGCGATGTAGAGCAAAACTATAACCAGACTAAAGAAAATCACACACCGTAAAGTCAAAGGCAGGTATCATCATCAGGATTTCGCTCGTTTCGTCACTACGACACGACGTCGACTCGAGTTAAGAAAGGTAAAAACCACGGCGGCGGTGGCAATAAATAGTATTAGAAAAATCTACGCATGAATAATTTGAACGCGGTAAGAACGCAAATCTCGACAACGGGCTACAACAGAAAACAATCATGAGAGCGAGTCTGTCAGAAAACCCGATGTAGAGAGTAAGAATATGGACGATGCGGAAGCGTGCCATATCGCATTGACCAGAGGGAGAGCTCTCTCAGTCAGACTTCTTGTCCGAGCGACCCTGCAAACGCGATGATCGATTACAATGCTTGATGAATGAAGCGTACTTCGAGCTTTGTCAGCTGTTCGGCCAGACGATCATACTCCGCCTGCAAATTTTCCGCTTGCGTCTTCATTCCGCACNTGCTTGATGAATGAAGCGTACTTCGAGCTTTGTCAGCTGTTCGGCCAGACGATCATACTCCGCCTGCAAATTTTCCGCTTGCGTCTTCATTGCGTCACGGTCCTTGCGCGCTGACTTGAGCTCTGCAATAAGTGAATGAGTTATATTCATCACCACATCACAGCCGTTATTATTTAAAGCGATGTATTTTCATTCTATTGATGCTCGACATTTTTTGCAGCAACGCGCTGAAGGAAATACTCAAGCGTCGACTTGGACTGCACACTAACCGCTTCTCACGCAGCGTTTTGATTCTTATCGAAATTGCTTCATTCATCGAATATTGAATTTCCTTAAGGGACGCGCAAACCTTAAACTAAAGCTATTCTACTTCGCTTTACCACGACAATCTACGCTTAATCAAAGGTATGTACGCCCTTTTAAACAGATTTTATATCTGGCGACATGGTAGAAGAAATCTAAACAACTATCAATAAAGATATACTAATTTCTGGTAGCTGCAAATGCCCCTACAGCAACACCGCGCCAAAGAGACAACATACCCTCTTCAAGAGTCTCGATGGTATCCTTGAGCGCCGTCACCTGCTTTGAGCTGCCCTTGCTATCCTAAAAAAGAGCAATGTAAATCAATGCGGTCTGATTAACAGGCAGTGTACGTACATCGGTGTCGAGCATCTTCTTGGCGGCATCCGATGCACCTTGCGCCTGTTTCATGGCGGCTTCCGCAGAAGCCTGCAACTGCGCCTCGCGACTGATGAGCGTCACCATGCGACGCATGATGCTGAAACATAAATATTCATCTTCTGCAAAATGACAATCTGCGAACTCTATCGATTCATTCACTTCATTCATTCAAACAAGCTATCAGACGGATACATGTCGTCGCGAGATCGATGACACTCATAACAAGCCCCGCGAGGGTTGGAAGTTGAGTCTTAGCCAAAGTCGAATACAATACTTTCAACCGCGGGACATTTAGGAAGTGCGTGCTGCAACCTTTATCGTCGATCTCGCTACGACATATACAGCACCTTCAGTGCACATGCACCGCTAGATTTTGTCGGCGTTTTAGCAAGTCGCAATTTACAGCGCATACCGTGCAGTTTGGAAAAACGGCGGCTAACTTGCGCGCCCATAGCGAAACTTTTCGGACAGCGCAACAGAGCGCCATGATGAGAGGACTGCCGACTGACGCCCACTACTAGCCGAATGGGCATAATTGGCGCACGAACACGCCAAGCACACACAATTCATGCATAGAAACACCGCCACCAAGCAATCGATAGAGTGAGTGAATGGAGTCAGTAAAGCGGAAAGAAGTATGCACAAGAAGCCGAAGAGAGCGCCACCGACGATAAGCGTGTTGCGTTCGTGAAAGTGGCGTTTTTGGTGAATGAGGGGGTCGGCGTTCGCGCTGCTGAACGACTTTTCTTCGAGCACATGGTCGAGCGCCAAGTAGCGCGCGCTGTCGCGGACCGAGTCTAAAATGGGTGCCTCGTGCATGCTTCACTTACAGCCAGAGAAAGAGAGCGAAGCCGCTGATGTAGAGGTTGCGCTGCGCTCGGAAGAGCCGCATGTGAATGATGGCGTCGGCGTTGGCCGTATGCAGCGAGCTCTCCATGATCGAGTCGGCGCCAGAGTATTTGCGTACTTCCCGAATTGCGTCTGAGACCGCCCGGCTTGCAAAACCGCCCGATTACAAAGATGCGCTTACCGAAGAAGAGCAGGAGGAGAACACCGACGCCGGCCCACGAGTAGACGTGCGCGTACTGCTCGAACGCCCTCACCATTCGGCTCTTGAACAGCTTGTTCCACCTAAATGTAGATTGCACATTAATCGCGTGCCAATGCGAAGGAGAGCTTGCGACCACTTACATGTACGGTCGGATCCATGGAAGCAGCAGCAAAAGCATAGCTGCGATCTCCACGTACAGGAAGACGGCCACAACGGTCCACTGAAGAGTCATTTTCGGTTCGCTGAGCACTTGTTCGAATTGTAAGACTGAAACTGTGATCAGAAATCGTCGTCATAAACATGATTAAGCAGATGGACGAATAAACAATGAATAAATGAAGAAGATACGCCTCTGCGAACAGCGGCCGGCCTATTAATAGGCATTGCCAAACCAACCACAGCAATCATAATCGTGAAAAACGCTTTTACTGATGAAGAGCGACCAATGCGCTATAGAGCGATACGCATGCATTTTTATGTTCACAAGTTTTGCATTCGTCGCACACCGAGCCGTCCCACACATAATAAGGTGTGCTGTCGTTGCGAAATGAACAACAATTGACGAGCATGAGTAAGAGAAGAGACGGCTAACTTAAAGGGTGATTCTGATCAAACATCAAAGTGGACCAAATGTACGCATTCGATGGAGTTGAATCCCAATTACCCATTCATTTCTGCTGAAATGATGTCCGCGTACTAAACGATCACGAACGCGCAAAAACCCATTTCAGAATGCTGAATTTCAACGCATCGAACGACGTTCGCTTTAATCGCAATTTCGACTATTTAGATACGGTTTCAGCAAAAATGAATGAGGATTTCGGATCAGACACAATCGAGTGCATATATAATTAGCGCAATTTGAATGTTGACCAGAGTCCTCCTTTGACAGGTATCAAAACATGATGTCATGAGTCAGTCATAACACACGTAATGAACGAACATGAAGAGCTATGCGGAAAGAAATGCCGTCCTGGCCCGAACGACCAGCAGCTTACCACCCAGAAATCGCAGATAGCGGACATTCAAAAGTGTGAAAAACGACTAAACACTTAACAACGATCATTAAGCGCGATTAACAAACGCTGTTTGGACTCGTGCACAAGTATAGCCGCATAAAAGGCAGCGTTTTTGCGCTCAGACCCGCGTCGCCGCCGCTCCGCACGTCGCGTCAGTTGTCGCCGCTCGCGTACAATCGCGTCCACTCTTGTGCTGCAACAGTACATATTCGATCGCTCGTTGCAACCAGATATTAAAGTCAACATTTGCCGATCAGTAACAAGAAATCTTAGGTTGGTTAAGGCAAAATGCTTCGAAAGCGCTTCTTTACATCGCTTTACGCACGTAAAAACCAAGAAACGACTGTCATTCATGGAGAATAGCTATGTTTAAGCACCGAAAAGCGCGCTCATCTTTGCCAACTACAGTTCTTGGCTCAATTTCTTGATTTAAATCAAAAATTTGTGACAATACCGCCGCTTCCTATGCTTCCAAAATAGCTACGATTCAGCATAAATTTTGCACCTCAGGGAAATTCAGGATTTGATAAATGAAAAAATTGTGCGCTATTTTGGATGTGGATTTAGAGATGAAAATATTCCCCCGTGTCACGGTTAGCGCTCCTCAATAAATAAAAATCGACTTGAATGTGGTAATTTTTAGAAATTTTCTTAAATCCCGGAACAGGCTTTATCATGCAGTTCCCGTGATACAATGTTCACAGAAATCTGCACGGTTACTAGGGTTCAAGTATTATAGCGCAGTTGATACTATAATCCCACTGTACCCTCTTCTTCCTATTAGTCTTCAAGTATAAGAGCATCAATACAATTTCTACTCAAATAAAGACACTTTCCAATTCAAAGAGGACTTTTCGTAAGTCGAATCAATATGGCAAAGGGGTCCACTGAATAGTAAAGCGTCCTTATCAAAGTGAAAGAAGTATATGGAGGAAGAAAAAGAAGAAAGAGGAACGTACCGGTGCGAATGGCGTGCGCTTCGTTAGTCTTCCACATTTCCGCGACATCAGTGGCGAGTGGATCGTCGGGGTTGGGCGCCGACAGCAGCGCCTGAATGGACAGCAGGACGGTGCGGATCTGCAGCGCCGGCGACCATTTATCTAAAACGCCTTTCGTAATGGTTGCGCCAGCGTATACGTCATCGCGAGACACTCCGCAGTCGTCATCAAAACACATCATCGCTGTAGCCTATATCTTCCTTCACCGTCGTCACGATGTTAATCCCTCTTGCTGACGCATGCTTTAAGTTATATCTACAGCAAAACTTGGGCGAGTAAGCGCATGTCCCTCCAAATTACTTCTATTAAGATTACTACTCCCTATTTGGCCTATGCGCCTGCTGCGCGATGTGGTCAAATCAATAGTTTTGTGAAATAATGCAGCGAGGATAACAAAGCACGCAACCTTTGAGAATGTCGAGGCAAATTCGGCCTAGTTTGTCGATGTTGGGATGATAGATTTTGGTCATGAAGCGAACCTTGGGGGCGGCCATTGGATACTCTTCGGGCAAGAAGAGCTCCAATTTGAACACGCCACCAGCGAAAGGACTCTACAAATAACAGCACATTGCAAGAACTGAGAGAAAAATGAAGGAAATATTACGCCATCGGGACCGGCGATAATCACGTGAAAGTAGCGCGCATTCGTTTCGTCCGGTATAGCCGAAATTCCCGGGACAGGATCTTGCATCAAACGTTGCGTTTCCTGCAGCAACACTAGGTAAAATTGCTCAAGACAATGTATTACAGACTTTGGTGATTCGCCGAGGCAACGCGCCTGCCATTTCCTCCTCTTATCAGCGAATATGTGAAATACACGTGGAATGGTAACTGCAATAAAAACACTTTAATCCAATGAAATGGAGGCTAAATATTATCCGGTGTTCTTACCGAAAATGTAAGCCACAACAGTCAGACGTCGGCAGTGGTCAGCGAGTTCCGAATCGAGGAAATCGGTACCTACTCCACAATTGCTCAGACCCCCTCCTGCAATGTAAGGTAAATAGAACAACAACAACCTCGGTTTACGCAAGAAAAATCGCGAC
>NIUQ01003376.1:0-17727 GCA_002796945.1 Plectus sambesii
TATGTTGTAGCATAGTACAGGTGCACGGGAAATCGAAAAATTGCTCTTATATACGAGTTGCTCTTATATCCGTGTCTCTTATATCCGGGTTTTACTGTACACTAGATGAGAATGGGGCGCTCATGCGTTGCGGGTCACAGCTGGAAGAATATTAGTGTTAAATTAGGAAGTTTCATTCAGTACTATCACCATAGGAAGAGATGATGAGTATAATCATATACTCATCAATAATTATATTATTGCATTAATAATTTTTTAATACGGTAGAAAATTTAGGTTATCATTCGTTGGTGTACATTGCTAAGTGATCCTTAACAGAATCATTTTTCATTGGCCACAACCAATTTTGTAACACTATAGAGGATTCCGTAAGATTGCATAGTTTCGGTTACTCTCGTCGCGTACATTCATATTAAAAACACTCTGCATGACGCTCCATGGAAGTGACTCCAACAGATCCACGCGCCTCAGAAAATGACATGGATTTTTGGTATTCAAGTGAAAAATGGAAAGACGTCCTCCGAGCAGGTGAAGCTGAAACAATTTGCGTTCCTCCATGTCTTGACGTCCTGAAGAGCTGGAAACGGGAAAATGTTTACGAAGCTCCGCATTTGGCGGCAAATATTTTGGGTCAAACAGGAGAAGCGGAATTTATGAAAAACTTCCAAGAACTAAATATAGGGGGAATATTGGTATCTGGTCTGAATTTTCATGAAATGGTACGTTGCCGAAAGAAACGAAATAATGCCGTTGAACAGGGCGAATGGGATGCTATCTTTTTTCATCAAAATCGCGGCATTTTTGTCATTGAAGTGAAAGCAACCGAGGTAAATGATGAAACCGTTGTCAAAAATCGGATGGAGAAAGCTAACACTCAATTAAACAAAAATATCGAAAAGTTAAAGCATTCTTTTCGTTTGCTCTATCAAAAGGAATGCATTTGCATCACTGGGTATATCTGTTTTCCATTTAGAAACGAAGATCGTAAAACGTATGAAGGATACAGGGTCATCGATAAATCGGCATTGAATGATCGTGCAATCTTCAGGAAGTTCTTTGAACCACGAACAAACGAACCGATGATTGATATTTCCTTGCTTCAGCGATTTGTGGCTGAGTTTGTATGCTGCCGGTCACAAGTCGAGTTCCACTCACAGGCTTACAATGCTATGCAAATTGCCACTTGGATTATGGAACAAGATATTTCACAAAAGCAAGATCCTATTAAGATAGTAAATATGCCCGGGAACGGACCATCTGGAAAAATTATCCTCACAGCAGAACAACTTGAAATTGTCGAATGCAAAGAAAAATGCATTGTAATTTGTGGTGCACCTGGTTCGGGCAAAACGCTGATCCTGATGCTTCGCGCTTTGGATGCTGCCATGGATTATAAGCCAGGTTCAGTGTTTGTGTTTGTTAATGAAAAGCTAAAAGCAAAATATGAAAAATACTTCTTTGAGGAAAAGGATAAAATCATTTGGGATAGAGCGGGAAAGATTGATAGAAGGCCAAAAGTTCACACAATCGATATGATAAACTTTATTAAACCGGAAGATGACGTTTTCTTTGATGAAACACCTGTAGAAGATTGTTATATCAAGGAGATTGAAAACAGAGTAAATTATAGCGGTAGCACTACGGTAGTATTTACTGGATTGTATAAGCCTGGCAAAGCTGTCGCTTCGCTTCGTCTTTATCAGCGAGCATTGGAACAATTCAAACATTTTGAACTGATGAAAATGCTTAGAGGTACTGGAAACATCTTTGAAAAATGGGAGCATTACTATACACATGGTATCACTATGGGACACAATATTTGTGGAGTTGCAGTAAAAAGTGACATCTTTGACAGCTTTGACCAAGTTCAGAATGAGATTGCAAATAAAATAACTGCTTTGACAAGCGCAAATATTAGTACTATCAAATTGCTATCATTGAAGAAAGAGCACATTGCCGTCGTTACATGCGATGATAATGATTCGACTGAGATGAGAAGCTATTTTGATGCGAAGAAAATTCCTTGCGGTCAAGTGAACGAGCAAGCTCGCATGAGTAGCAGTAATGTGGCTGTCGACGTTTATCTGAATACACCATCGTATGAGTGGCCAATTGTGTTCGTAGTACTGAAGCCGGGCTTCAGAAAAGAAGAAGTCCTGCCAATTGCTGCGTCTCGATGTATTGCTAGTTTAACTATCTTCACGTACGAAAATGTTACTCAGCCAAGTCCTGTAAATTTGAAACGAAGTTTAGAAAGGTCGGTTTTGCACCCAGTTTCATTCAGTATGTTGTTGTGGTATCACTTCTTCCAATTTAGTACTACTGTGATTATTTCAGTTTTTTGAACCCCAGTAGGCAAATGGACCGACATATAGCAGATCTTTCAGCATTTACTCAAATAATAGTACCGGGTTTTTCCGAGTATAAGCCCATGGGCTTGTATTAAGAATCGGCACTTTTCGCGTCTCCACCCTGTCCCCAAATATAAGCCCATGGGCTTATATTTGGAAAATTCAATTACATAACGCTGTTACCAGCTGTAAACCAAAAAGAAAAAAGAAAAGTTCCTTCAGTGTTTTATTTTCCTTTTTAATTATTCTTACATGCAGACGATGGAAGATCATTTAATTTTTGCAAAACCTATCGCAGGATATACTATTTGTACGTAAATTACATCGAAACTAATTTCATTTCACGCATACATGATGATATTTTTTTGGCACCAAATATAAGCCCATGGGCTTATATATGGAAAGTCAAACCGAATATAAGCCCAGGTGGGCTTATGTTTGGGTGGGCTTATACTCGGAAAAACCCGGTAGCATATTGGGTACGCTTACATAGATAAGAAGGGAAAATATGTAGTGCAAATTGCAGAGTACTTGAGAAACTCCATTAAGATGCCTTTGAATTACCTCGCTAATTAACTATCGAACAATGCCACGAGCAGAGATGGCAGTGTGGGATAGCGGGGGAGTGGTATGACTTCCCCCACAACAGTGACATGCCACCCCCAGCCGCCTACTAAAAGCTATCTCAGATAAGAAATAGATCACAGAAAATGAGAATAAGCCCACTACATCGCAAAATTTATTGGCAAAAGCAAGCCGCTTGATGTCATTGAATTTTCAAAAAAATGTCATAGTGTGCAATTGGTTTTCAGCATTCAAAACTCATTGCGAAGAATATATTCAAAAAGCTATCGGAATGTCATTCCCTTATCACTGCCATTTTTCTTTGATATTGAAGAGAAATGGGTTAATTTAACACTAAAACTGGAAAGTAATTCAATAATAACAGAAGATTATGTTACTTTGCTCAAAAAGGCATTTGCCAAAGCGGACATGCTGATCATTGAAGGAGATCCAGGAATGGGGAAATCCTCGCTTATGCACCGACTTGCATATGAATGGACACAGTCACGACTGAGCGATTATGATCTTGTTTTATATATAGAATTTCGTAAACTACGCGAGTTTGAGTTCAAAGACATTGAAGAGTTGATAACCCATTACATGAAAGGTTACCTTGATGAGCAAGACTATAAAATATTTCACCGTTTCATAAATGACTCTAAATGTTGCAAAGAGCACAAGATTTTAGTGCTCCTAGATGGATATGATGAATCTTTTTTGGAGAAACAGTGTCAAGAACTAAGCGATTACTTCAGTAGTACAATAAGCAGACCGTTACAGTTCAATGTTCTTATAACTTCACGAAAAGGATATTTGTCAAACCTTCACAACCAAGGACGCTTTACATTCGCCGATATTATTGGATTTACGGCCGAATCACAAAAGCAAAAGTATATATCAAAACATTTCAATGCGATAAATGATACAGAATCATCAGAAAATATAGCAGCTGTAACATATCTTTTAAACACTAACGCAAATATTAAGAAGTTGTCAGAAATACCGTTAATGCTGACCTTTATTTGTCTTTTACACAAGAATATAATTGATGGCACTGAAGTTGAGCTCTATATGAACATCATTTGGTGGATGATAGACAGATATCAAAAAAGTTATCCCAATCAAGATGTTCCCAATCTTTTTGAGTTTGAACACGATGAAAGAGACAAGTTTCATGTAATTGAAAACAGTTACCACTATTTTCCTCAGCTACACTTCCTTGGAGAAATGGCCATGCAAGATATATTTAAGTCAACATTTATGGAAGAGGATTTAAAAAATTTTCATTTAAATGAAATCGTAATACAAGTTGGATTGTTAAGAAAAGAAGAAACTAGAGACTCTTCATTCCACAAAAAAACAGAATTTTCATTTGTGCATAGAACTGTGCAAGAATTTATCACGGCGCTTACTTTCTTCATTTCCGATAAAATTTCAGATAATTTTCTCTGGTATGTTACTTTGATGGCAAAGAACAAGAATTATGGGATAATACCTGCAAAGATTGAAACCTTTCTAAAGATGGTCTTTTCTAGCAAACTGCAAATTACTAAAGCAAAGAAAATAAAATATTACAAATTCATGGATTTCTCAAGACGACTCTCTTTCGACCAATCTACAAAAGTAGAACATAACTGCATATCTGCAGTACATTTCCAGGGCGATGTCATTGATATAATCAACAAGTTTGGACATATTCCTCAATCGTCAGAAGAAGCATTTCATTTGCTCTACAATGAAGCTGAACAAGGCGATGACTTAGCACAATTTAATCTAGGAATAATGTTTTATTCAGGGATTATTACCATTCAGTCTGATGAAGAGGCCGCAAAATGGTTCAAAAAATCAGCAGACCAAGGAAACGCAAATGCGCAATTAAACCTGGCAAATATGTATGAAAATGGTCAAGGTATACCTCGATCAAATGAACAAGCTGTCAAATGGTTAAGAAGAGCAGCAGAACAAGAGGTCGCTGATGCGCAATTTCATCTTGGAGTGATGTATCGCAAAGGGCAAGGTGTACCGCTATCAGATGTAGAAGCTGTCAAATGGTTCAGAAAAGCTGCAGAACAAGGAAATGTAGATGCGCAGAATAACCTAAGAGATATGTTAAAGAAACGGCAAGGGGTCCTTAATTATTTCAGGCGATTCATGTACAGGAATGGAATAGGAGTGCCTCATTCAGATGAAAAAGCTGTCAGATGGTACAGAAAAGCAGCAGAACAAGGAGATGCAGATGCGCAGTTTCATCTCGGAGTGAAATATCTCGAGGGGCAAGGTGTACCGCAATCAGATGAAGAAGCTGTAAAATGGTTTAAGAAAGCAGCAGAACAAGGACATGCTCGTGGCCAATATAGCCTGGGATGGATATATCATACTGGACAAGGTGTCCATCCATCCAATGAAGAGGCTCTAAAATGGTATATAAACGCAGCTGAACAAGATAATGCGTTTGCGCAATGTGCTGTCGGACTCATGTATAGAAACGGGAAAGGGGTACCTCAATCTGACGAAGAAGCTGTCATATGGTATACAAAAGCAGCAGAACAAGGAAATGATACTGCGCAATACATATTAGGGCATATGTACCGTGATGGTCGGGGCACGCTTCAGTCAGATGAAGAAGCCGTCAAATGGTTCAAAAAATCAGCAGAACAAGGAAATGCATATGCGCAATACATATTAGGGCATATGTACCGTGATGGTCGGGGCACGCTTCAGTCAGATGCAGATGCTGTCAAATGGTTCAAAAAATCAGCAGAACAAAGAGTAGCGAGTGCGCAGTGTAACCTTGGATATATATTTATGAACGGACGAGGTGTGCCTCAGTCCGATGAAGAAGCCATTAATTGGTACACAAAATCAGCAGAACAAGGAAATGCATATGCGCAATACATATTAGGGCATATGTACCGTGATGGTCGTGGCACGCTTCAGTCAGATGCAGATGCTGTCAAATGGTTCAAAAAATCAGCAGAACAAAGAGTAGCGAGTGCGCAGTGTAACCTTGGATATATGTTTATGAACGGACGAGGTGTGCCTCAGTCCGATGAAGAAGCCATTAATTGGTACACAAAATCAGCAGAACAAGGAAATGCATATGCGCAATACATGTTAGGGCATATGTACTATGGTGGTCGTGGTACACTTCAATCAGATGCTGAAGCTGTCAAATGGTTCAAAAAATCAGCAGAACAAGGAAAAGCAAATGCGCAATACATATTAGGGCATATGTACCGTGATGGTCGTGGCACGATTCAGTCAGACGCAGATGCTGTCAAATGGTTCAGAAAATCAGCAGAACAAGGAAATGCATATGCGCAGTATAACCTTGGATATATGTATCAAAATGGGCGAGGTGTGCCTCAGTCTCCTGGAGAAGCTGTCAAATGGTACAGAAGATCAGCTGAACAAGGTAATGCGGATGCGCAGTATAGTTTGGGATTCATGTATAAAACTGGTAGAGGTGTACCTCACTCAGATGAAGAAGCGGTCAAATGGTACAGAAAAGCTGCAAAGCAAGGACTTGCAGAAGCGCAATGCAAACTGGGATTTATGTGCGCAAATGGCAGAGGTTTACGTCAATCAGATGAAGAAGCTGTCAAATGGTTCAGAAAATCAGCAGTACAGGCTTATGCAGATGCGCAATACGCCCTTGGAGTTATGTATGAAGATGGGAGAAGTGTACCTCAGTCAGATGAAGAAGCTTTCAAATGGTACAGAAAAGCTGCTGAACAAGGACATGCAAGTGCTCAGTTTTACCTCGGAATGATGTATCAGTTGGGGCAAGGCGTGCGAAAATCTGATAAAGATGCTGTCAAATGGTACAGAAAAGCTGTTAAACAAGGGCATGTAAAAGCACAATATAATCTTGCAATTATGTATAGAGATGGGCGAGGTATTCCTCAATCAGATTACAAAGCTGTTAAGTGGTACATAAAAGCTGCTGAACAAGGACATGCATGTGCGCAAAACATGCTAGGAATTATGGCTGGTTATGGGCGAGGAATGATTCAATCTGATGAAGAAGCTTTCAAATGGTATTGGAGAGCTGCTGAACAGGGGTATGCAGAAGCACAATATAACCTTGGAATGATGTATTGGCTGGGGCAAGGCGTACGTAAATCAGAGGAAGATGCTCTCCTATGGTTTAGAAAAGCTGCAGAACTAGGGAATGCATATGCGCAAAATGCACTTGGAGAGATGTATCAGAAAGGTAACGGCGTATCTAAATCGGATGATGAAGCTGTCGAATGGTACAGAAAAGCTGCAGAACAAGGATATGATAATGCGCAAGATAACCTTGAATGTATGTATCGGAAAGATAAAGGCATATCTAAATCGGATGAAGAAGCTGTCGAATGGTCCAAAAAAGCTGCTGAACAGGGATATGCTGATGCCCAAGAACATCTTGGAGATATGTTTCATTTCGGGGATGGTGTGTCTCAGTCACATCAAGAAGCATAGAAATGGTTCAAGAAAGCTGCTGAACAAGGACATGAAGGCGCGAAAACTTCCCTTAGTCTGTTTTATAAGAAGAATGGAGTTCCTAGCTGGTTTGGACGTTTATAGTTTAATTTTACTAGCGATGTTCAGGATTGCTCGCAAAGGTATAGATGATCGCGAAATCTTCTTCAAGATTTGGTCAAAATGAATTTTACTGAAATTTAATCGTAATGTTTAGCGGGTTTAAGTATCTTATGAGATCATGTTTCCTTGAGTTCTAATGCAAAGCTCTTTAAAGTTGCACTGATTGCTGTAATTGACCTAGTAATGCAGTTTAAAGTGATTCTAATCGTTTTTATGGTCCCCCTGTTTTGCAACATTGTTAATTTTAAAGTAATTGGATTTTAGTGAATGATAGCTAATGATGCCTGAGTTTTGAAGTACATATTCGTTTATTGAACAGTACAAGTTTATACTTGCTTTGAATCTATGAAAAACATCATGAAAGTTCATCGCAAGTTTCTCACTAACTTCGGGTGAAATTAGCCTTCGGGAAATGGGCATTCTTAACGAATTTTCATGCAGGATCGCATTACACCTGGCTGAAATCGAACTGTTTGCAACTAGTTGAACGGGAAATTTCCAGGTCGATGAATTTGGCTTGGATAGCTAACCATGCCTTGGCCTTACCCATTCACCAAATCACCGTTCCTTGGGACTTATTTTATGAGGCTCTGTCAAATCGAAAGATTACGCCACTCAACTAAGAGACACTGATGAGCTGAAGAAATGGAATCAAGATATATTTGCTTTATTTACAGTAAATATGCTAAATAAAACGCTGCTCGAATATCGCTAATGCCTTAAAAGAATGACTGAAATTAACATTGGTGGTCATACTGAACTGAGTAACTCGTGATGCATGCGTCAGAACTCATTGAAACTTGACCAAATAAAGTTCTTATAAGACAGCCTTTTATAAGCACTCAGCATTTTTGAGGCCTGTATTAGCATAATTTGAAAGTAATTTTCAGATATCGATGAAACTCACTATTCCGGGGAGATTCAGGTCGCGAGTTCCAAAAATCGCGTCAGAAATTAACGAAAATGTACCGCGTTTCATCTCAATTCGTCACCCTATTATTCGTTTTCGCTACTCTTGCATATAATTTCGTTCCTCTTGCATTCTTTTTCGTCACTGTTACATTCAATTCATCAACCTTGCATTTCATTTTGTCACACCAAAATTTTCGCATAAATAGACAAGTTCTGAGTATGTGATAATGTTCATTTACCGTAATAGGCACGAATACGTTTACAATAGGTGGCGAATCGTTGTTTCTTAGCCTCACACGCCAAACGTAGGCAAGTGCTTTTCCTGGTGCCCGGAACTTACACCCCACCAACCGTATAAATACAGTAAATTATTATTACACCCCACTGTTCACAAATTGTGCGTTACCAAATCAACACAGTGGGGTGTAAAAATAATTTACTGTATTTAGCTGGTTGGTGGGGTGTAAGTTCCGGCCACGGCTTTTCCTTGAGCTATTTACAATATGTCCGCTCAGAATCCTGACGTTCACGATCATTTGAGCACTCTGTCCAGAAAGTTACGCTTCAACGATTCTTCGGCGATCGACATCAGAAATCGAACCATATTTGTTCCTCATTTTGGTGAGGAGGGGAATTACGACTGATACGTATTACAGGAAATGAATTGACTGAACATTATTAACTAGTAATGTCAAGTCTATTCATAGGAAAATTTTAGTGTGACGAATTGAGATGAAGAGCAACGTATCTTATGGTTTTTCACGGGCGTTCTAACGAACTACGACTTACTGTAATGGCTCAGTTAATTAGCGTAATCGAACTAATTCAAACTTATAAAAAAACTTATATCCTAGCCTGTATACAAATCCCTATAAATGTTGCATTGTAGCAATGTGGATATCTTACTATCTTCCCTTTCTCGGAATTTTCTGATTAATGAATGTCTGTTTTGGAAAAATAAATGCAAATTTTAGATTCTACGTTATCGATTACAATAATTAAGGCCAGATTGGTTGGGCACTCCCTCCATTTCAGTCGCCATTGTGTATTTGGCAAAGTTTACTTAAAAACGACAATAAACAGTCAATAACAGCACCTTGCAAACTTTTTAGCACCACTTGTAACATAACTTCCCCAGAAAAAGAAGAAAATCGTGCAGATATTCATTAAGGAGGATCAAATAATTTTTTCATCAACGAGGCCGTACTCAGATCGTAGTGCTCGCATGATCTCATCGGGTTTTGACGCCCAGTCGGATGCGGAGATTCGTTCGACGCAATATCCGGCTCGTTTCAGAAGCTCCGTATTCAGATCAGTAAGCACGTCGCGTTGACCAGTCGAACGGCCGTTTGGCAGCAGAGTGAAGTGGAATATCCCATCCAACTGCACGACCAAAGACGGATGGCGCTCGAAATCGATGATGAAATCGACTACTGCGCCAATCGTGGCGATCAGTACTTGCGCCCTTACCGGCCGATTTGGAAAATATCTGAAAAACATACGAATGCGCATTTTCAACCTCAGAAATGGAAAGCTCGAAGTCCGTGTCGCCGCACTTTGATAGAGCAATGAGCGATTCCATTTTGTATAAAAATCAGCAATGGCATCTTGGCTACACGTTGTAGATGCGACAAATCAGTATATGATAATTGGAATAGTGTTCATGTAAAAGTACGCAATGTAAGTTTTTTGTAATCGTAATACAGAGTTCAGTGAGAATGCACATTAAATATCTTGTGACGGTGCAAAACTACCTTGGCGACAATTCCATAAAACTACTGTAATCACAAACGCGAATATAATAGTGAGAAGTCCAATATTAAGTAAGCACGACATACGCGCAATGGATTCTGATGATTTTCATCGCGATCTTAGCAATCACAAGGGTAACGCTAACAACAGTGACGTGAAATAGACCGCTGGCAAAGTGCCATTAAATAAACTATAAAACTCTTAACTCACCGTCGCAGAGCGTCAAACATTGCTCGCTCGACATGGTGCATGTCAAAGTTCGTCTCGGTCTCCTTGTGCTTCTGCGTCAAATATTCCACAGTGGAACGCCGAAACTCCTTCGTTCCACTCAAATGCCAAACATCGGGCGGAAAGTATCGCTGACCGTAGATTAATCGCATTCTCAATAGAGCCGTTGGAATGTTCAATCGAGTCACTCTGTCCCATTTGCTCAGCAACAACTTGATCAATTCGGGCGGAACCGGCTAAAACCATCCTCAGTCGAATATTGATTTAATATGCTTAAATTATAGTAAACGCTAAAATAACTCGATACTTGCAGAAGCACTTTATCAAGTTAGCCAAATTGCTTGAGTTTTTACATAAAATAGCTGGATATGAGTAGAATAACCATTACTTTATGGAGTTTACGGAAATAAAATTCATACCTTTTTGAGGACGAGATCGTTGACTAGAATGCATATATCAAGCAAGTAGAAGTCGCCTTCGTAGATGGAACCATTACTAGCTTCAAGAACGTCATACAGCGACTGCCACACTTTCGGACCGACGGGACGACGGAGCAGGGCGAGCGCCAGAACGGCGTAGGCCATCCATTTGATGTCGTTGCCGCTGTCCAACAAGTGGGCAGTAAGCGCTTTTTCGCTTTGATCGACAAATTCTTCAGTCAGCCGAATGCGACACTTCGCAACTTGGAAGAGCAAGTAGGAGGCGGAGCGCAAGTCGGCCTGGCGCAGATCGAACCGAATCACGTGATCCCAAACGACCGACGGCAGTGATCGGAATGAGCCGTGAAGCTCGCGACAATGCTGCAGAATGCAACCCATTATGTCCACATCGATTGTCTCCACCAGCTTCTTCCGTTCGAAAAGCGCCGCGAACCGCTCCCAAAAGTCGTAGCGTAGGTAGCGAGGGTTTAGCTTGAGCGAAACAAGCGCTTGCAACCCCATGTGCAACTCGATAGCGTTGCACGATTCGATCCTCGAAACGAACTGGGTCGACAAGTGCCTGCAGTAATTTATGGTGTTGAAGTCACGTGATGAAAGGGCACATGGTGCAAGACATGCTCTTACATCCTAATTCGTCACTTCTTCTTTCATTTTACATTCGATAAGAATGCAAGATTTACAAAATAATCGTAAATATGAAAAAATTGAATAGAAAAGCGCGTAAATGTTATTTCCGACGAGCGATAGGTAACGTTGAATGGTTACAAAAATTCATAGTCGAAGTAATACTCGCTTCACTGGCACAGCGCCAAAAAAGAGGCGTATCTCTTAGTGCCTCCATCTTTACCACTTAAGCAAATATGTTAATGGAAGTTGATAAATGAATGAGATAAGAGTACCTAGTTAAAGCTGGGTGACGAAAGCTTTGGCTGGAGTTTTCCACAAGTTTCGCGGCTGACCATAGCAAGTTGGCTGCGTGTCGAAAGTCGAGCTCCTTGAAGGACAAAACGCGCGCGACGAACTCTTCCCACCACGGCAACGGAGGGACCGCGCACGGGGTGCAGCGCATCAATGACAGCAACATCAACGACGCCTGCGCGATAGTTAAGAAGTTCATCTCTTGCAGAGACAACGCGTACCACTCTTTCATGGTACCTGCAACGCAAAATAGTTGCTTTAAGGAGAAGTACTTCTAGTCGGAATTTAGCAATGCAGACAAGAGCTAAATACCGTAACTACGACAAGCTGGCCGAGAAGTCGCTTTTCGTGGCGAGACTCCTTTTTGCTGAGAATCGCAGTCAATTCTCGATTTGTACGTGCAATAAAATGATGAAGTATGGACAACTGATATAATTTCCCTGATTCAATCATCGCCTCCGTTCTTACTGATGAAAAATTATACCATTGCTACGTGAGACAAACTCATAATTGAATTTACAAAATTCGATATATTTTACGTATGCACCCAAACGAGAAATGGAACAAATACCAGGAGCATATGCTTCGACGCTGACAGACTGCTTCGACCAGAACCAAATGTAATAGACGAGATCTTGTGTTTCAGCGAAAACCATTAGCTGCTTGCCACGAGCAGCTATTCGACGCAAGACATTTTCACTCAAAAATAGGCCAATATGGCCCAAACAATGAACGATCTCGAAGAACGCCTCCGTCGGAATTGAATCAACATTGTTTACAATATATTGAGCAATGTCTGTCTGCAATTCGAAGCAATAAAACATGGCGCGACTCGTCCACCAATCCTACCTTCATTTTGTTCGTAAGGTTTAAATTCCACCGCGCAGTGACAGTCAACGCGTCGACGAACGACGAATGCCGAACTGCGGGCAGAAATGCGAACACTGCAAAAGCGGACTGGTGCAGCCGCTGTCGTTCAGACACCTCTGTGGGCACCCAACTCTTGTCCTTTCTTAGCCGCTCGGCGACTCCTCGAACAACTTCAGCGTGCATTTCATGCACATTTGCAGCGCTCGTCGAAAAGTTATAAGAACCATTATCGGTTGAATTGCACAGTGCACGCAATTTAGAAATCGTAGCAGAGCCGGCTAGCGGACATTTGCTCAGAAGCAGACGGCGAGCGGACAGTCTCCGAGCCACCACCAATCGAATCAAGCACGACAGCGCTGGTCGCATTGCTCCCACGTCTATTGTTGCAACATAACAAGTGAGGCGTCTTCTCGTTCGCGACTCCTTCATTGATCACGTTCTCTTTCTACTCGATTTTTTGACAATCCCAACTGCTCTTTCACTTCTTTTTTCATGGAAAATCAGTTTTACTCGGCATACTTTGCGCCGCCGCAAAGTTTGAAATTTTAAAAATATTTCTATGCGACAACGCATTGACTCAAATAATACGGTGCTCGAGCGTGTCGTTTTAAGACTCCGGGAACTTTACTAGCGCCCCAAGCGCTGTCACTTCACGTTTGCCCCTCTTCTCCTCGTAACCGCAAAAGTGTGAGACGATCTAACCACAGTCAATCGTATTGACCTTGTCGACATTGAGGGCAACTTTGCGGGTGATCGTGGGACGGACTGTCAAGGCGCCGACCCATTTGCAATATGGGTCGTATTTGGAGACACCAAAGACGTTGAAGGTCCATACGTTTTCACCTGTAAAACTTGGACAACAATATGGAGCGGCGACCGCGAAAAGGATTGACAGATGTCTGGGGAAGCGGCACGCTCAGTGCCACAACGGGACCCGCTTGCAGTCAGTCGGCGCCATGTCTCGCTCCGTCGGTATCTTGCTCATCTTCGCCCTTGTCGTCCTCGGTGAGTTGTTATAAGGCGGGCGTTGTTCGAGTATTTTTGATCCCATGAGAACATGGGGGACTCTCTGCAGCTGTTGACGCTCCCCGTCCCTGTCATTTTACGCCATCTGCGTGAAGACAGACCCAATTTTCATGAACTTTTGGCACAATCGCCTCGAGTCACAAACAAATCTTGCGTCACCGACTGACGTCCGTTTGTTGATGGGTAGAATATACCCCCACCGATCTCCCCCATCCACCTATAATGGTCTGCGACATTGTCCCAATCAAATTAGAACTAAACAATGCGCAATTCGATGGACGGATTTATTAGAATACCGTATACTTTTCCATATCATTATTATCTTTGAAAGCTATATTTATCCTCGTGAAACCAAGCAAATTTCCTATCAATGATAATAACGAGAGTGCGAAAAGTATACGATATATTTTCCGTTGTCCAGTTGGCGTACAGTCGACCAGCACAGCTCAATAATCGTTTCGCTAACGGATATATGTTCTCTCTAGAAGTTGCTGTAGCGGCCAGCTTGCGGCGACTGAAGCGAAATGATTACACCAACGATGATCTGCGAGCATATGCCCGTCCGCACTCGGGTACCCGGATAATTCATGGTACAGCCCAGCGGTACGCCCCTAAGGAGTGGCCAAAATGGTACGTGTGGACGCTGATGAACTGGGGTGGACACTCGCGACTCGCTCCATCCAACCACGGCCAAGGAGGTCACGGCGGAGGCGGCGGAAGTAGCTTTTCCGCCAACGGTGCGGGCGGCTCTGACTCATACGGACGTCGTTAAACGGCTACCTCTGCTACTGATTGCATTGTTCTACACAAACGCTTATAACATTATCATCATCTTTGTTTGTAATGCTATATTAGCCATGTGTCTTATGTGTCACTGTGTTACGCAACGTTGTGATGAAATCTTATTGCGATTCGAAGCTGCCATTTGTCAATGTCATGAATGAACTTGAACGTACACGTACAAACAGAACGACGAATTCCGTGCGTGGGCTAAGCCGTTATCAAAGGACAAACAAGCATGAGCATCGGCGCTGGCCGACGACTCACGCGTCCGATAGCCTCGCTAGAAAGCGCCGACTGTTGACAGGACTGCAGTGTTCCACAATGCGTTCTGCCGCTTTCGCGCTGCTTCATGGCATCCTCTTTGTCATCGTTAGGCTGATTTCCAGTCAGCCAATGACCGGACCACTACAGATTGAAGGTTTGTGAGTCGTTTTTACAGTAATGTGTGTGTCACAAAAGCCTTTTTAAGTCAGATTGTGTGTGCCCCAAAGTGAACTGATGAAATGCAAGCAGCTGCAGTTTGAAATGCGTCAAGATGCGACTCTCGTCGAGAACCGCGGCAACTTAAAGTTCTTCGTAGCCGGCCAGCAGCAGTCCGGATTTTTGGGCAGACTCACATGCGTGCCCACGCATCACATGTAAGCAATTGAGAGTGATGTCATTTTTCGTATGAAAATCGAGTCGCTGCAGCTATGAATGCGCCGATTTGATCAGAGACGGCGCTGCCGATGTCGCCAGGTTCTCAGCGGAAGATCTTTTCGGCCTCCATCAGACAAACTACTCTAACAACGCGCTTGTGCCCATCGTCGCCAGCGAGACATCTTCGCCCTGCAGCGAAACAAACGCTGACTGTCATGGTATTTTGTTCAGAAAGAAACAGAGTTGCTCAGCATAGAGGACTTTTGTAGAGTTTGTTCGAGAATATTCTGTCGCACTGACACGACGCGGAGGCAGTGTGAAGAACTGGGCGAATTTGCGCGACAGCGACGTCTGTTTCGAGAAAGTGGGAAGCACTGCCGGCTGGGTTCTGCCAGTGTCTCGCCTGAAAGTCAACTTCACAGCGACCGAGACAAGAATCGACCCGAAAATTGCTGGAAGCCTATTCCGAATTCTGCTCGACGACAACAGGCAAAAGCGCCAGCTTGACGAAGGCGCTCGGGCCGTTTACAACCGCTGTCCGCTCGACCTGTCCGTGCCGAATTCGTTATTCGCCAAGAGTTGCGCGCCTGGCCAGTGGGCGCTAGACCCAAATTTCGGTTCGAGTTCTGCGTCCCTATGTCAACGTCACAGTCCAACAACGCATTACTTTTTTAGTCGCTTCGTATGGCAAACTTTGCAAGTTATGTTCGGGAGTGAATCAGCAATGCCAGGCGGACGTAGAGCAAAACGGCGCCCTCAACTGTCTGCAATCGAAGAAGGGCGAAGTCGCGTTTGTCAGCAGTCTTTCGATAACGAAATTCTTTCACGAAAAAGAACTGCTGGTAAGAGGAAGAAAGACATGACGTCATCGATATGCGCCCTTTCAGCTCGACGAATACAAACTACTCTGCCCCGAAGGGCTCTCCAGTGCTAAGGACTTTCAAGGATGTCACTGGGCGCACATTCCCGAAGACGCCTTTCTCGTCCACACTCCTAGTAACAACAATCAGCGCATAGCACCCGCAATCATCGGAGAATTCTTGCGTTCCCTATACTTTACAGCAAAGTGTGTTTTTTGCGCAAACATACACTGCTGTGACAAATGTTATTTTCTTCCTATTTAGGGCGCAGTACTACACTGCCATCGATCTGTTGGGACGCAGCGAACCAAAACGACTCGATCGACTGTCGAGGCCCGTGGGGGATATCGAGACATATCTGAGACGCTTTGGGGGTAACAAAACCTTACACTGAAAGAATACCAACGAGCTCGCCATGGCGCACATTTAGGTCATCAGTTTTATGACGCGATGGAGCAGAGCTCGCCGACGTGCCCACAGAAGATATCCGCGCGACTTTGTGTCGTTTCGAGCGAAGAAGAGGAGAAGTGCAACCACATCAAAGTGTCCTTCCGAGCGGCGGCGCTGACGATGCCGCTGGAATGCGTCATCGGGGTGTCGGACGCCGACTGCGTGGAAAAGCTGAATAACAACGAGGTCGACCTCGCCGTGATGGGATCGCACAAAGCGGACGAGTTTATGCACCAGGGCAAGGTGCGTCCCATTCTGGCCGAGATCAACGATCACACGGACTACGCCATCGCCCTGGCGCTGCTCGTCGGTCGAGTGAGAAATCTCCACGATTTCGCTAACAGTACGCGCAGCACGTCCATACCAATTTCACTTTAATGAGGACATTTTCCTAGCCAAACAGGACGTTATATAGATCAAAAAGGACATTTACCATAAAGTCGACTGGAAAAACGTCCTTTCTGATTTGGAAAACGCCCTGTTTGGTTTGGAAAGTGTCCTTACTAAAGTGGAAAAAGTATTTAAAGTAGCAGCATCCGCTGACTGACCATCGTTTAGACCCGGGACAGTTGAACGTCTGCTCAGCGGGCACCGACAGCTTCGCGGGCTGGGAAGCGCCCAACCGAATCTTCAAGGACATCGGCCTAATAGACGCAGGCGAGTGCGACAAGTTGACGGAGCGCTGGGCGACGATGTTCCGTGCCTCATGCGTGCCCGGCGCCACCAACGCCACAGTAACCGAGGGCCGTCGCAGTCCCATCGACGCGCACGAAGTGTCCGGCTTGTGCGCCAGTTGCATGGGCGGCGCGGGTTCGTGTCTCACCCCACAGCAGGTCACCGCCGAGCACTCCTCCTTCGACAGCTACTACGGCGATATCGGCGCGCTGCGCTGTCTCATGCGACGCAAGGGAGACGTCGCTTTCCTCAGAAGCAACGCTGTCAAGAGTAAACTACTTCCTTTTTTTGTCCCATGAAGACGCTCTTACCGATTATATTGCAGCCATGCAGTTGCTGCGTCAGTACAATCTCGACCCGGACTTTCGCCAAATCGGAGAAAATCAGCTGACTTTGCTCTGCGGCGATGGCATCGGACCAATGCCCTACAGCGAAGCGAATGTCGCCAAATGTAATTTGGGAAGAACACCGCGAAGATGGATGGTATCGCTATCAGCGCTAAATTAGACACTATCAAATAGATGTTCGTTTGTAGGTGACCAAGCCAGGCGCGACCGATTTGGAGGTACTGTACTGGCAAGATCAATGGGAAATGGGCCTCGACAGAGCAAGAAATAACTACGACTGGCTCAAGACGTACGTGCACGTCACCCCGGGAAAGACAGACCA
>NIUQ01003377.1:0-17720 GCA_002796945.1 Plectus sambesii
GGTTTGTACTTAAGTAAACTAGGTAAGTAAAATCGTTACGTAGTGGAACGCATTCTGTTCAAGCACTAACACCATACTTTACATCCCTGCGAGACCTTCCACATAGGCGGCGTCTGATTAGTGCATGGAACCAATTTTGTATTGTGAAATACGGTAGATGATAAATATGTTCTACTTGTGTTCCGCTAATCAAGCGAATAGCTGTGCTACCGTATAAGTTTATGGATGTGCATGTCATACGCTAGGATGGAAATCAGCGGCTATTTAAAATGCTCTATTGGATTTAGCAGTTAAGAGCAGTCCTCTGCAAAAGTGACTAAACGTAGTACGTTTTTTGTTAGCATTACCACACAAAACATAGGGGGCACAGCTCCTTGCTCTGTTTATTATCCCCTATGTTTTGTATGGTAATGCTAACAAAAAACGTACTGCGGTTAGGCGCTTGTGTCCACTGCTACGTTGCCGGGTATGCCATTAGATGTGCATGTTATATGATAGTGATTGGATTCAAGCGGCTATTTAAATGTAGTTACTTACCTAGTTATAACTAGGTAAGTAGTAAGTACTTGAAAACAAAATGGAAACTAGGTACGTAAAAAGTAATTAATACTCCAAATTTACTTAAGTAAACTAGGTAAATTTACCTAGTTGCCCAACACTGATCTTATTAACTTCAATATTCGGTAAAAAAATTTCTTTTGAATGTAACATGCGTCAAAGGTAAAACCAATAAATCTAAGGGTTAATCAACATTCACAAAATGTGCTCAGCTAAACTGTTAAGATAGACTATTCGAAAAAACAAGAAATAATAGAAAGAAACATTTGATGTTTCTGCACAAATTGTCGAAATCATAGCTAAAGGATTATAAAGATTTATTTGCTATATGAAGGAGACATTCCCTTAGGAAGCCGACGCAAATTCTGGTCAATATGTTTATTCAAATTAAAGCTCAGGAGTAGGTAGAATTAGTTCAGACAACAGAAATTTATAGGCAAGCTATCATTTATATTTCCGGCCTTAAGCCAGGGCCTGTATAAATAATATGGATTTAGGATTTTAAAAGTCAGATCAGAGCGAGAAATAACTCTCGATATCATAAACACCACTGCCCAGTGGCAAATACCGAAATTCAGTCAAGTGACACCGTGTTCTCATCCTTCGACAACTTATACTACCAGAGATTGCTACTTGTTAATCATACCATAATTTAACAAAGCAAGAAAAATTGATTCGTAAAAACATTAAAATGCCCAATTTCATGTCTTATGTGATACTGGGCACTGTGTTAAGTGAAAGGCGATAAAAAAGAGTAAAAGCGCTTTGACTTGCATTGATCGATCGATATACTCTAATGTTTACCTGTACAATCGTTGACACTTGTGACAGTTGCAGGTGTTGATGTTGTAGGCGAAGACGATGTTACATCGCAGAACGATGAATCCCACACATAGCACTGATCAACTGCCGTCGGAACCATGAAATCTGTTGTGTAGCCATTCGCAAGAGTCAGTTCTGGATCCGATTGAACACCGAGTGCATGATCTGAAGAATTGAACGTCACTTTAGAGATGAGAATTTATATCGAACCAGTATCCATGAGATTGTGATATCGCTGAAGAAGGATCGTTGCCTGACATGTTCCACTAGGCGACGACGCTGGCACACACCACATTGTCTGATTCGTGTCTTCTTTGTAGCCCCACGTAAGGGGATCAGTTGTAACTGAAGTGATGTAGTTCTTGACGTTGGGATTGGTGTCGATGTAGTAGACGTGCAGTTGGACGAGAGCGCAATTACAACCGACGTTGGTAGTCAGCGCGCAGCCATGGACGGTGTCGTAGTTATAGCCAGACGGGATAGCGGTCAAGCCGAGCGTCGTGTCATACTTGTCGTGCAAGCCGGGTAGGAGCAAATTTGTGGTCGGCAGATCGTAGCGGTAAAAAGCCGACAGATGCGCTGAAATGAATTACGAGTACTCTGCTGAAGCACAAAAGGTACTTTTATCTCAAAAATCAAACATTTATTATCACTTTTAAGTTTTCTTATCGTTCATTGGAACACTAGCTTACATTAAGCTCCTAGTATCTGCCAATATTTTCGATACTCTAGCTGAAAGAATGTAAATGAGGAAATAATTTGCAATCAAGATTGTGTTGATCTGTAAGAATGCAAATTTTGTCTGCGTTTCGGATAAATTATTCACTTCTTAAGAGGTAAACTATTCAAAACAGCAAATTTTTTTCTGCCCATAGTTGCTAATATGCAGTGCTTGCTTGCAACAAATTGTCAAGAAAAAAACAGCATGAAATATAAATATACAGTAACATTTAAATGGATGTACACATAGTGGGCAATGCAAAATACTTCTTCCAATATTTTTGTGAAAATTATGATTAACCACAAACATTCGAAGAAAAAAAAATCCGAATACCGTGTTTCTGCCGATAAATGCTCAGGGCGCCTATTTTTTCACCTTGGGCTTAAAGGGGGTGTGTATTCGAAGAAATATGGTGTAACTGCAATGTTTTACAGCGTTTTCGGCTAATAAGCCTTTTTTAGCTACCTACTTCAATGATCGTACATGAATGAATTTCTCGTTATTGCTCAATAACTGTTACATTTACGTATTCGAGAAAGGAAGCTATCATACATGTGCAGTCTGAAGTTGTTGATGTAGTCGCAGTAGTGGAGCACATTGATAAGTCCCAGACATAGCATTGATTGCCTCCCATGAAGGGAAAGTCTAATCCGTAGCCTTTTAATGTCAGTGTTGTATCCAATTGTACTCCGAGAGCATGGTCTAAACAGATCTATTATGAACCAGTCGATAGTGTGCTTTCTCATACCTATGTCCAGCAAGTTGTAGTAGCGCTGTATGAGTACAGTGGCCCCGCATGTTCCACTCGTTGATGAAGCTGGCACGCACCACAAAGTCTGATTTGTATCTTCAGTATAGCCCCATGTCAGCGGATCGGTGCCAATAGTTGTGATGTAGTTTTTGACTTTCCAGAATGTATCGTATTTGTAGTACACATGAAGCTGAACAAGAGTACAAGAGCAGCTGACGTTGTCCGTCAAGACACATCCATGAACTGTGTCGTAGTTGTAGCCCGCTGGAACTTCCAAGAGACTGAGAGCTGTGTCGTATTTATCGTGCAGACCAGGCGTCAAAGCATTGGTTGTAGGGAGGTCATAGCGATAGAAGGCCGAGAGGTAAGCTAAATATATGCAGTTAGATAGCAATGAAGAGGAAATTATTTGCATACTTGTGCAGTCTGAAGTTGATGATGTAGTCGCAGTAGTGGAGCACATTGATATGTCCCAAACGTAGCACTGACTGCCTCCCATGAAGGGAAAGTCCAACCCATAACCATTCAGTGTCAATGTTGTATCTAACTGCACTCCAAGTGCATGGTCTAAATGGATAATAAGTAATGCGACAGTTGTTAGTGTGCTTTCTCATACCCATGTCTAGCAAGTTGTAATAGCGCTGAATGAGTACAGTAGCCCCACATGTTCCACTCGTTGATGAAGCTGGCACGCACCACAAAGACTCGGTCGTATTTTCTGTGTAGCCCCATGTCAGTGGATCGGTGCCGATAGTTGTGATATAGTTTTTGACTTTCCAGATTGCATCGTATTTGTAATAGACGTGAAGCTGAACAAGAGTACAGGAGCAGCTGACGTTGTTTGTCAAGACACATCCGTGGACTGTGTCGTAATTGTAGCCAGCGGGAACTTCCGATAGACTGAGAGCTGTGTCGTATTTATCGTGCAGACCAGGCGTCAAAGCATCGGTTGTAGGAAGATCGTAACGATAGAAGGCTGAGAGGTAGGCTACAACAAACTCATTAGCAGAAGTAAAATGTTAATAATAATATTCTTACTTGTGCAATCGCTTGTCGTTGACGTTGCTGTTCCTGTTGAAACTGGTGTGGGAGATGGGGATGGAGAAGTGACGGTACACATAGATATGTCCCAGACGTAACACTGACTGCCTCCCATGAAGGGAAAGTCTAACCCGTAGCCTTTCAGTGTTAGTGTTGTATCCAACTGCACTCCAAGTGCATGGTCTAAATAGATAATCTTTTATGAATCAGTTGCTTGAGTGCTTTCTTATACCTAGATCCAGCATGTTATAGTAGCGCTGTATGAGTAGAGTGGCCCCACATGTTCCACTTGTTGATGTAGCTGGCACGCACCACAAAGACTGATTTGTATCTTCAGTATAGCCCCATGTCAGTGGATCAGTGCCAATTGTTGTGATGTAGTTTTTGACTTTCCAGAATGTATCGTATTTGTAGAAAACATGAAGCTGAACAAGAGTGCAAGAGCAGCTGACGTTGTTTTTCAAGATACATCCATGAACTGTGTCATAGTTGTAGCCAGCTGGAACTTCCGATAGACTGAGAGCTGTGTCGTATTTATCGTGCAGACCAGGCGTCAAAGCATCTGTTGTTGGAAGGTCGTAGCGATAAAACGCCGTGAGGTAAGCTAAATGTATGCTGTCAGATGGCAGTGAAAGGCGAATAATTTGCTTACAAGTGCAGTCCGAATTTGTTGATGTAGTTGCAGCAGTAGAGCACATTGATATGTCCCAGACGTAGCACTGACTTCCCCCCATGAAGGGCAAATCCAACCCATAGCCTTTCAGTGTCAGTGTTGTATCCAACTGCACTCCAAGTGCATGATCTAAATAGATAATTTTTTATGAATCAGTTGCTTGAGTGCTTTTTTATACCTAGATCCACCATGTTATAGTAGCGCTGTATGAGTAGAGTGGCCCCACATGTTCCACTTGTTGATGTAGCTGGCACGCACCACAAAGACTGAGTCGTATTTTCTGTGTAGCCCCATGTCAGTGGATCGGTGCCGATAGTTGTGATGTAATTCTTGACTTTCCAGAATGTATCGTATTTGTAGAAAACGTGAAGTTGGACGAGAGTGCAGGAGCAGCCGACGTTGTTCGTCAAGACACATCCATGAACTGTATCGTAATTGTAGCCAGCTGGAACTTCCGATAGACTGAGAGCTGTGTCGTATTTATCGTGCAGACCAAGCGCCGAAGCATCAGTTGTTGGAAGATCGTAGCGATAGAAGGCCGATAGATTAGCTATATAAATACAATTAAACAGCAATGAAGAGAAAATTATTTGCTCACTTGTGCAGTTTGATGCTGTCGATGTAGTTGTAGTAGAAGAGCACATAGATACGTCCCAGACGTAGCACTGATATACTGCGTTCGGAATCATGAAATCTGTCGTGTAGCCTTTGGCTGTCAGTGTGGTGTCCAATTGAGCGCCGAGTGTGTGGTCTGAAGAAGCAAGTGGCGAAGAACAACTTAGAACTAATAAAGCTTAAAAAGAGTGATGGATATTTCTAAATAACAAACAGCCGTTGAATTATGAGCACGAGACTTTGATATTATTGTTCAGAAGCAGCGTAAACGAAGGAACAGAGAACTATTTGCATTAAATTGTCGGAAAAAAGAAAAAACTTGTTTCAGTTGTGATTCTAAGATCAATGGAGACGTATTTATCGAGGCAGAATTCGCTTACTTTTTTGCGAAGTTCGTGCTAAAGTAATTGCTGCTAATAATTTAAGCGCACGGAAGAAAGATCAATTCATAATCGCACGATATCTCCTTTGAACGGCGATTTTAGTGCCCAAGAATTTTCAGTTTCATTCCTCTGCTCGAACAATAGTCATTTCCTACTCCTATTTCGAAAGTATTAAATCGTATTTTTTATCTAAGAGAAATTATCTGAACTCTAGCCGACAAAAATATAAGTTTAACACCGGAAAGAGCAGATTTCACTACTGACTTTGTCGAAGTTTCTTGCAGATTTTAACATTTTTATAATAAATGCGAACATTCAAGCACTGAACGATGTATTTGCGCCATCCGCAATGTAAATGGCCTACCACATAAATTAGGATGCAATAGTATAGGAATAGAGTGAAAAGTTGGCTCAAGATTGTGTTTTCATACCAACGTCAATCATGTTATAGTATCGTTGAAGGAGAATCGTAGCCCCGCAGGTGCCGATTGTCGAAGAGGCAGACACACACCACAGTGATTGATTCGCATCTTCTGTGTAGTTCCAAGAAAGCGGATCTGTGGTCATCGTTGTGATGTAGTTCTTTGTGTTCCAGAAGGTATCGTACTTGTAGTAGACGTGAAGTTGGACGAGCGAACAGTCACAATCGTCATTAGTTGTCAGCACGCAGCCATGGGTTGTGTCATAGTTGTAGCCAAGTGGAACTGCTGACAGACCGAGAGCAGTGTCGTATTTGTCGTGGAGACCAGGTATTAGAGGATTTGTTGACGGCAGATCGTAGCGGTAAAAGGGGGTTAAAGCTGGAAAGATAAGACTTTTTAGTTTGGCTCCATGATTACGAAGTCGTTCTGGGTGGATCTTTGATAATTGAGAGGCGTGACGTTGAAAGTTATAAGTTTAAATAACCTGAAGCGAGTGCTGTTGAGCAGGCAGCCTGCCGTCGCTGGCGCTTTTGCATCCCCCGAACGAAGATACCATCATGAAAGGTGGCAAGAATCAATAAAGATGCAACTAGCCAGATCAGTCGCATTTTATTCGCAGTTATTGTCGCGAATGACAGTCTTCTTCAAGGAAATGTCCGCAAGCAGAAGCAAGCCAGTTAAGCGGAAACAAGATATTAAGACAGATAATTGTTAATAAAGACTATTGGTGCGGCATTATGGATTCTGCATGGCAAATATTGTTGGTGAGAGACAGTTGCTACTAGCGACAAAGCTTTCATTTAGCACAACAAAGACTACTTTCATTTATTATTTCCGCACCATTTCGTTGCTTTCTTTGAGATTTTATAGAAATGTGGCTATTTCTGCGCTCTTAACAGTTGCTTTTGAACGAGCCCTTACGACACTCAAAAGAATTCATTTGCGCCTATGGGATTGAAAGTAACCTCTGTGTACTGTTAGAGCTTACTGAGCGCGTGAACAAACGTCTTTGAAGCTTTCATTATGTTAAGCTAACAATTGTCGCTCAGCAAATACGAAGAGAACAAACAGCAAGCGGAAAATTTCCTTTGCTCATGGACAACGAATGATGGATTCAAGCTTGAAAAAACGATAAGTCGATAGCGAATACAATAGAAAAACGTTTTGTAAGTAAGAATTTTTCTAAAAGGCTTCATCGAAAATCGAACCGAATTTTAAATACAAGCCACCCCACTCATGAAGCAGCGTTCGAACTAGCCACATCACCAAAACGCCAGAAAAATGACATTTTTTAAACACTCCTTAAGCGCTGATTATGTCGCTGTCTGCAACGCATACTTTTTGATGCTTGTACGGAACAATTACACCTCAGTCGGGGATGGTTGACAAAAAGGAGCATACAGTTTTGAACTCTAATTATATACTGCATCTTTCGAATTTGAAAAATCTTGATGTTTAGAAATTATTCTTCATCTTCAGACTGAAGATCAAAGAGAAGATGCAAACGCCGTGAAAGTTCGATCCTAAGCACTCATAGACCTTTATCTTTTGATACTCTGACACTTCTGTCGCTCGCGATTATGTCAGCTATGATAGGCTTGACCGAACTGAACTGAACGCTTTCGAAACTTTTGCTTTGCTGAACCCTATTCGTCTTTCACACTGTACCGCATTCGCATTATAATTCAGTGCTTTGACCAAAGACTAGCGGTGTTGTTCAGCCTGCAAGGGTTAAATCCGCGGACTCCCGTAATCCGAAAATTTCTGGAATCTTGAGCTTCGCTGATTCCGAATCGGACCCTTGGACTGGACCACAAAACCCCCAAGATTTTAGTACAGCTCAAAGTCGGCTGGGTTTAACATCAAAATTCTTGAACGTGGAGAACGGCCGAGTTTTTGGTGTCCAGAATCCCTGAATAGTCTACTTTAATTCCCAAATCTAAGCTAACTGATCGTGCGAAGCTAAGAGATCATTGCTGATCTGCTTCAGTGGATGATAGGCTTGCTCAATGAAAGGAACTGCAAATACTTGTTTATTCAATGACGCTACACACATATTCATATGGTAATACCAAGCGCAATCGATTAACCCGTTTTAGCGTTCCTGTCAGATGCCTAAATCATCATTTTTCCATTGCTAGCTAAATAAATTAGTTTACGAAGGTAAAATCTCTTTAAAAACAATCCAAATGAACGCACATCTGGCCAGTCGGCGAGCGATGGCAACATACTCTCTCTCATGTCGCTATCAAGACAGGTCAGAATCATTCATGATAAAAAGCAAATATACTGAAATTTTCTTCTTTAACAGACGGGTGGTGCCGGTGTTGGACCTGACTTAACGCACAATCCCCTCGAATCACATGTGCTGATTTCAGATGCTAGGAGGCAAACATCGCCAGAGTTGCAGCTGCCGCCCGTAGTGATACCAAGTATAGTGACTTTTGGATTTGGATTGTATATCGATAGACCAGCAATATTTCCTCTGCAAATTGTAATCATTTATCATATGAAAGTATTCAGTGCCAAATTTTAAATCGCCTCATAAGTCTATTCGCCGTCTCCTATCACATGCACTAAACAGGGACGACAAAATTTTTATGGCTAACAGATGAACATTCATGTAAATTACAGCCTAGAGCTACTTTCTGGCAAATTATCCAACCCTTGTATATGAGAGAGGCCACATATCATGCAATCACCGCGTTTGCTTTATAGTTTTATACAGCAAAACCCGGATATAAGAGCAGGCTTGGGAAATTGAAAAACTGCTCTTTTATCCGGGGTGCTCTTATATGCGGGGTCGGCCATTTTGTACAACATCTTATGTTAGAAACATGTCATTAATTGTACTGCAGTTTAGAGCATACTGTTCAGCGAAGAAAATCACGTTTCAAGAACAATTTTAGCATACTAAATCACGAAAAGAAGTCACTAATCTAAGATTGAACGTGTTTACGGTGATACCGTTCACAGTGATAGCCAACGTAAAGTTTAGCCATGGACGGGTGTACTGACATACATGTTAGTTGACTCCGATATTGTATTTTGACGCCTTTTTCGGTCAAAACCCACGTATAAGAGCAGTCACACTTGCGAACTCCTTTTAGAGCATTGCGTCAAAGGCATGCGAGCTCTAGTTTTAAAGTCAGTGCAATAATGGCGACAGATCGAGATTTCGATTCCCACATCTCCTCTGAATCTTCTAGAGTGAACTCGAACACCATGGGAATCGAACCCGCGACCTTTTGCTTACTACAGCATCGGCTCTAACGCTTAAACAGTCAGATTTTTGTCATTTTATAGGGTGCTTTTTCTTATAACCGGGTCTCAGTCTCAAAATCCGCCAGAAATATTGCTCTCATATCCGGGTTGTTCTTATAACCGGTTCTCTTATATCCTGGGTCGGCTCCTGTGTTGTAGCATAGTACAGAGCACGGGAAATCGCAAAGTGGCTTTCATATCCTGATTTTACTGTAGTACAGACTCTTAACACTTACCGAATACTATAGCGGCAGACAACAAAGGCTGCTGTTTGGCCAGTGAAAATGTTGTTTGTACACTGAGAAAATCCACATCCAATCTTGTGACTGTTTGCCCATGCCAACTGAAAGTTCGCAATGTGAATAATCCAAAGGAAGCCAATTAAAAAATAGTAAATAAAAATGCCGCTTAGCTTAGAATAAAAGCTGTTTCAGTCATACTGGCAAGAGTTAAAGTAAAGTGTCAGTATGAGGCAACCAATGATTCCACATATAGAGTCTAAAACTCATTCCCTAATCCCAAACCTGAGTGAAATTGTGAGCCGAAGAGCTGCCAGGATATAAGTTGAATGGTGAGTTGTATGCAAAGGCGGAAGTCAGTTCTGACCACCAGGCAGTTACAGCTGCGAGGAAGTTTGATGCGGCATCCATTGCACCACCAGTCTGCACATAGATAGTTTCGCCAACGCCAGATGCTTGACTGTAGCTGTTGCTGCAGCAGTCTGCCCATTGCTGCGCGCCGTCAGCCAGACTTTGATCCCACATCTGCAGTTGAAATACACTCAACTTTATCATTTGAAAAACTTTTGGAAAATATGCTTTTCATGACAGTAATTAACTGTCAGAACAAAAGCGTATATAAAATGTTTCTCATTAGAATAGTTAAAACATAAAACATAATCATTGTAAATGAAGATGTAGATATGTTGCTCACCATAGCCATCATATTATTTGATTCAACCATTTTGTCGTTATTCCTATCTACCAACAATCCCTGGGATAACTGTGATCGTAGAGAATTGATCTCTGTCACTACCGCTGCTTGATCGCATGGTGCAACGAGCTCTGCCTGCGAAGTACATCCAGTAGTTGTACTGGTTGTAGTAGTTGTTGTAGTGCTAGTCGTGCTAGTAGTTGATGTACTCGTTGTAGATGTAGAAGCTGTAGTACTCGTTGTGGTCGTTGACGTTGTTGATGTAGAAGTACTAGTCGTGGTTGTCGTAGGAGTTGTTGTGCTAGTGGTTGTTGTTGTAGTTGATGGTGTTGTAGTCGTAGTTGTGGATGTCGTTGTACTGGTTGTACTTGTCGTGGTTGTTGTGGGAGTTGTTGTAGTTGTTGTTGAAGTCGTTGAACTTGTTGTGGTTGTAGTAGAAGTTGTGGTACTTGTCGTTCTGAAAGATCAATGTTTCAGGTGGTTGTTTCATATTAAGTCGATGTTTGCCAGGCGTTTGTATAGCTCTTAGTCCTATAGAAATTGTTTTATTTGCATATCAAGAAAGTGTTTATTACTGCTCATAATATTCAATGACATCTATTGGCTGATCGGATAGAAATCTTATAGTTTGTTCAGTAGATGATTTTTTTCAAGGAATTTAAAGCTTGAAGATGATATTTTCTGCTCATTCGACAGTATTTTGATAGTTTAATTATTGATTTAGCAGTGAGGAGTGGTCCCGGATTGCCTTGGATGTGTAAAAACATTGAAGGTTGCGAGTTTAATAAAGTGAAAGTTAAACTATACGAAGTTTCGAGAATTGGTTACTTAATTTCATTTAGATATTTCTAAAAGATCTCGACGGGCGTCTTTTGCGAAATAGCAAATAGTGTTTGAATCACACAAACAAATGGTCACTTCTCTGTGCCATTCTACTTGTACTGTTACTTACGAAAGAACTTATATTTTGTCACGGGTTGGCGCTGATGTCGACAATTTAATAATGTCATTCAATTGCTGACACAAGCACACAGATATAATGCCTTTGCTGTAATTTAAGAATCAGCCTTGTTAATGCTCTCCCAACGCATAGCACTGCTTTCTATGAGCCACGTCCTACAAGCTCAATTACTGCTCAGCCCGCCAAACATGGCCACATCCGTTTGACTTTCTGGTAGTCATAAATAAGCGCGGTGCCCGCATCTACTACAGAACACAGCACACCATCACATGTATAGTTGAAATGCATACGTCGAAGTAGTAGTTGTTGTTGTCGTTGTCGGTGTTGTCGTGGTCGTCGTTGAAGTAGTCGTAGTTGTGTGGTAGTCGTAGTTGTACTAGTCGTACTTGTCGTAGTAGTAGTAGTGGTCGGCGTAGTTGTAGTTGTACTTGTCGTACTTGTCGTAGTAGTAGTAGTAGTCGGAGTAGTTGTTGTCGTGCTTGTCGTACTTGTCGTAGTAGTGGTAGTGGTCGGCGTAGTTGTAGTTGTACTGGTGGTACTTGTTGTAGTAGTAGTAGTAGTAGGAGTAGTCGTAGTCGTACTTGTCGTACTTGTCGTAGTAGTGGTAGTGGTCGGCGTAGTTGTAGTTGTACTTGTCGTACTTGTCGTAGTAGTGGTAGTAGTCGGAGTAGTTGTGGTCGTACTTGTGGTACTTGTTGTGGTAGTGGTGGTTGTTGGAGTCGTGGTCGTAGTGCTTGTCGTACTGGTTGTAGTAGTAGTAGTGGTGCTCGTTGTTGTTGTTGTTGTTGTAGTTGGCGTAGTGGTGGTTGTAGTAGTTGTTGGAGTTGTTGTTGTAGTGGTTGATGTTGTTGGCGTGGTTGTAGAAGTCGTTGTGGACGAAGTGGTGGTAGTTGTTGTAGTAGGGGTGGTCGTGGTAGTTGTGCTTGTTGTACTTGAGGTAGTCGTTGTTGTAGGCGTTGTCGTTGTTGTCGTGCTAGTTGTTGTCGTTGGCGTGGTTGTGGTAGTAGTTGTAGTTGAAGATGTAGTCGTCGTGGATGTTGTTGTTGTAGTGGTCGGCGTTGTTGTCGTACTAGTTGAACTTGTGGTAGTTGAAGAGGTTGTCGTGCTAGTGGTAGTAGTAGTAGTTGTAGTTGGCGTGGTGGTCGTAGTGGTACTTGTGGTTGTTGTTGGAGTACTTGTTGTCGTACTTGTAGTACTTGTCGTGGTAGTAGTAGTAGTAGGCGTAGTTGTTGTAGTAGTCGTTGTTGGAGTTGTCGTTGTACTAGTACTTGTTGAGGTTGTTGTTGTTGTTGGTGTTGTAGTTGTTGTACTAGTGGTACTCGTTGTGGTGGTAGATGTTGAAGTTGTGGTGCTTGTTGTGGTTGTTGTAGTTGTGGGGGTTGTTGTAGAAGTAGTGGTCGTTGGTGTTGTAGTGGTAGATGTTGTAGTAGATGTTGTGGATCTGCAGAAAGTTTTTTTATTATTTGAAACGAAAAATGTCAAGGGTTCTGTTTTCAGCACGTTATTCATTTATTCTCAAATTGAGGAGGAATGGGTGACGTTCCTATATTTTAAAAGGATTGGCCAAACGGCTAAATTAAATTCATGTCTTACGTGAAAATGTCGAACGTATGCAATATATATTTCAGCGGTAAAACCATTTAGAAATTTCTCTAAATTCTTTAATATATGTAGAATTAGTTAGTCTTCGTTGGGATACAAAGAGGTAGAATAGCAAATTTGAAAGAAAGCTACAGAGATACTCCAAGTTTTAGTAATAGCGGAATGTGAATAGTTGTTCTTATCAACGATGATATTCAGATTTCTTTTGCGGTTACGTCTTTTTTCTTTCAACCATCGTAGCCCGTGGACGCGCAAAGTAATGAATAAATCAAGTAGGAAAAGTATCTTTACGTTGATGTTGTTGAAGAAGACGTTGTCGTTGACGTTGTGGTTGTTGTGGTTGTTGTGCTAGTAGTTGTTGTAGGCGTTGTTGTAGTGGTAGTTGAAGTGGTTGTTGTGGGGGTAGTTGTGCTTGTCGAAGAAGATGTTGTCGTCGGCGTCGTCGTGGTCGATGACCTTTAATTATAAGAAGACTGATAAAGAACGAACAAAGAAATGCAAAGTCCTACGTTGAAACATGATTCGTGAATGTACGATATTTAAACAGTATGCGAATCAGCTGCCTGGTTCGAATCGGTTTAAATACAGGCTAGTAATCGCTAGAAAGGTATATTTTGCTAAAAAAAAAGACTGTTTTTTCTGATAACCTGATATCTGAATAATATTCGACACAAAGTTATGGGTGATAGAATTATGTTTATACATGAATCCAGTAGACCAGCAGACTACTACTTAGTAAGTACAGGGTGCGTGGAAAGTTCTGTAACAGTGGTTAAACAACATTTTTTCTGCAATTTAATGAAGTTGAGAAAACCATGCTAGAGTATGATTAATCAGAGTGTTTTAACTTATGTCTGAAGGCTTAATTCGAAAATTAAATTTTAGCACGAATAAGAGCATTTAAATGATGAGGTGTTTGACCCACGTTTGGTCGCAACTCATTTCGTGTATTTCTTCCCATGCTGCGAGCATATCGCGCTTCAGAGATTCGGTTTCTTTGCGATGTTTTTGTTTGGACCCAAGAGCACTCAGGCGACAGTAAACGGATTTCCCAGCAGAACTTTGCGCCATCCTATAGATCATAAACTACTCAAGCATTTTTGCAGGAAAATGTGTTTCAGTTTTTCCGCCAAAATGGATATCTAGGAAATTTTCGAGACATGAATTTCTTTAAATCTGCTGTATGGGAAATATTGGGGCAGAAATTCCAAGCAGAAACATCATAACAGAATTGAATTTCCTTTGCGCGATTTGCTCGCAGCATGGGGAGAAATCCACGAAAATGAGTAGCGACCAACGTCAGTCAAATTACTCGTCCTTTAAATGCTGTTATTAGTGCTAAAGATGAAATTTTGAAACGAGCCTTCAGATATAAGTTAAAAACACTCTGATTAATCATACTTTCGCTTGGTTTTCTCAACTTCAGTGAATTACAGAAAGAAAAGTCATTTCGTCTCTGTTACAGAACTTTCCACGTACCCTGTATAAAATTCACTGAGAAATCTGCAATGCAATGCATAACAAGATTAGTACTAAGTACGTTTAGATGTGCATCTCCTACTAATCAGCCAAGAGATAGTAATCGAGCTCGTTTCACGTCTTACGTTGTTGATGTGGTCGAAGTGGTACTCGTCGATGTCGTAGTTGTACTACTAGTGGTACTGGTTGTTGTGGTAAGGGTGGTAGTGGTTGTACTAGTTGTGGAACTGGTTGTTGTGGTTGGGGTGGTAGTAGTGGTACTGCTAATGGTACTCGTAGTTGTAGTACTACTAACGGTACTGGTAGTTGTGGTTGGGGTCGTTGTCGTAGTACTACTAGTAGAACTGGTTGTAGTGGTTGGGGTTGTCGTCGTTGTACTACTAGTGGTACTCGTAGTTGTGGTTGAAGTAGTTGGTGTGCTAGTTGTAGAACTGGTTGTTGTGGTTGGGGTGGTAGTAGTGGTACTGCTAATGGTACTCGTAGTTGTGGTTGAAGTAGTTGTTGTGCTAATTGTGGAACTGGTTGTAGTGGTTGGGGTTGTCGTCGTTGTACTACTAGTGGTACTCGTAGTTGTAGTTGAGGTCGTTGTCGTAGTACTACTAGTAGAACTAGTTGTTGTGGTTGGGGTGGTAATAGTGGTACTGCTTATGGTACTCGTAGTTGTGGTTGAAGTAGTTGGTGTGCTAGTTGTAGAACTGGTTGTAGTGGTTGGGGTTGTAATAGTGGTACTGCTAGTGGTACTCGTAGTTGTTGTTTGGGTCGTGGTTGTGGTACTACTAATAGAACTTGTTGTTGTGGTTAGGGTTGTGGTTGTGGAGCTTGACGAAAGTGTTAAAGTGGAGCTGGAAGTGAATGCTGCGTTTATTTTTGATCCTTTGTTTGTTGTGTAAATGAAAACTGTTGTTTTTGTTGCTTTTTGCTTCAGTATGTAAAAAAATAAGAGCTATTTTCTACGTGCTTCAGCTAACTCCTGATATTCATTCCGTTTCTTCTTTATTGCTTTCTGACTAACATTAGCTGTGTAATTGCAGTACAATGAATAAGATGGTATGATAATGTTTAGTAGGGTGGAGTTATCCTCTTAATACAGATTTGGTGGATGTTGATTGAGTAGTGAGATGTTTGAGTTGGCTTTAATTGTTTTGAATAGGAACGTACTATAATCTTTCATTTTGTAGAGGCTGTTGGTGCTATTTGTTAGTTTTCGTGGCTGTTGCACTGTTTGCTTGTTTGTACAAGTTGTTTGCAGTAATGTTAGCGAAATTGTGGATAATTATTTAAACTTTTCATTAGCACCTGCATTGCCATCTAAGTGAAATCGCGTATTTAAAATACTTGCAATACTTATTGAGCAATGCTGAGGAAATTATTTCCGCCATGGCTCTATCCCGAAGCTACTGCGGTGTTAATTTCTTCGTCAGTAACAACTCGTTAATGAGAAAATAGGTATGCGCCTTAGTACGTATAGAAATAGTACCCTTAACTTTATGGAAGCTCAGTTCTTACGCAGAGGCTAACTGTAATGATTCGACTAAACTATGTATGGACGCAATAAAATGATTCATTTTACAATGTATTAAGGTATTATTTTAAACATAGATGTAGTCGGGGCGCTCCCCCGACTACGGTTCGCGGGACCCGCGCTGCTGCGCGTCCCGAAGCTACTATTTACTATGGTATTCTGTAAGGAGAAATGCGGTGTAGTATGGATTAGTGTAGGTTTTTGTGTTGTGTTGTGTGTTTTGGGTATGTTGTGCTGTGTGCCTGGAGAAGGCGGTTGTCAGAATAAAGGAGAAGGACCCGACTACTAGGACACTCTACCACAAATGGGGGCTGAAGCCGTAGTGGAAGAAAACGAAAACCGAAGACCAGAGGAGGAGTCATCCGACGACGCCTTGAAGACGGTCACAGGTAGGTTGCGTCAAAGTTGAATTGTTGTGTTAACGCAAGCGTGGGTGCCCCTGCGTAATTCGTATTGGTGTTCATGTTCGGGTTAATGTGGGGGTTTACCACCACTGATCACTAGGCCGGCCAAACCTCTGGTGTCCGTTAACTCCGCGATATGGGTTCGTAGGATTGGACTGTAGGCCGGGACTGAGCGTATATCAGTAGTTTGCCCCGTGCAGCTTGCTGAGCATGTTGAGTGAAACCGAAGTGCCCCTCACGGAGGTGGTAAGCCGAGAGCAAGTAGCGGGATTGAGTATTGAATCGTTACGCGATAAATGCGTCCTACTCTCCGCACAATTAATGTGGTGTAGGGAAAGGGTGACTGATGACCGCAATGCGCATTACGCCACCAAGGAGCGGTTAGACGCGCAGGACACTTAAGTTCAGCAGATGAGCGTCGAGATTGAGGCGTTGCGATTAGAAGTAGAGGCTAAAACGCGACAGGCGCAGTTGGACCAGGAACAACTAGCTCTGTTACGCGAACAGCTGGGAAACAACGCTCTGCCGGCGCTTGCTAACAAGCAAGAGGTGGCATCGAGGCGTTCCGAAGGGGATGAGAAACCGCGCGAGGACGACCTAAATTGGTGGGCGTCGCGCGCTGAACTCTTAAGGGCGAACCGGGCTGCCGCAAGCTCGCCGACTTTGTCCGGCTTGAGCGCGACCGCACTGGCCGCAGACCAACGAAACTCGTATAGCGCTGCCACAGTGCCATACTATAGGGAGGACCCATCGTTGCATAGGCCAGTAGCACTGGGAGACCGACAGTCGGCGTTTTGCCCTAGCGCCATTAAGCTGATGGCAAAACTGACGAAATACTCCGGCAACATTGCCGAACAGCAGATAATGTTCACCAATTGGCTAAAGGATCTCCATATCCGATTAGACACATTGGGAGTCGATGTAAAATCGACCGCCGCGTTGAATGTCTTGCGCGATAATCTAGGGGGCGCGGCACTTCAGGCGTTCGATTTAATTCCCAACCACAACCGATCATTCGAATACGCGGTAGGGTTCCTGACCGATAAATTCGATTCGTTGAGTTCGTTCAATGCCGACTACCATTCATTCGTGACTACACGTCAAACAGAGGGCGAGTCATGTGATGATTTCGCGCGCCGTTTGCAAGTAAGAGCGCGACAGGTATTTCGCGCCAAAGATGAACAAACCGTAGACGAATTACTGCGTGGACAGTTCATTTCGGGGCTCTCCAACGACAGCGTACAAAGTCAGGTGAAACTAGACCGTAGCTTAAGTACGTTCGTTGACGTAGTGTCGCTCGCACGACACATCGAGCAGCATTATAGAGAGATGCAGACTTTGCGCGGTGAGCAGCAGCAGAGCGTGAGTCGCATGACGAGTCGTTTAGGTCCGGAAAGCAGCGGCACTAGAGGCCCAGCGGCCCCTGTTAGTCAGTCAGATCAGTACAAAAATCCGATAGCAAATGCTTTACCCCGCGCCGCGGTGAATCGTCCCGCGCTTGCAAGTGAGCAAGCATCGCAGTGGACTTGTTGGAGTTGCGGCGAAGCAGGTCATCGATCGAATAAGTGC
>NIUQ01003378.1:0-18106 GCA_002796945.1 Plectus sambesii
CATGAAGTGGTCTCTGCAATGGCGGCACCCGAAAAAGTTGTCCACCCATCCTTGTATGGAATGAAGAATATGCAACGGTTGGAAAGTAGCATCTAAACAGAAACTTTTTTTTCTACTGTTTTACATTTACAGTGAGAGTGAAACGCATATGTCATTGGTTAGCGTTTGAAGATACTATACATAATTTATGGTCATTGAGAATGACAAAACGGAGATGACGGAAGTTCCTCTGCAACTCTGAGTAGGCCGAAGCCTGAGCTTTTGTTGACAATGCAAGATACCTTTTAACCCTGTTTCATACCGTACTTTTAATATTATCCAAGTAGGCTTGCACAGTTAAAGCGTGAAACGTCGACCACAGCCCGCAGGTATAACCACGGAAATTTTTTGAGCTCCCACGACAATGCTNTCATACCGTACTTTTAATATTATCCAAGTAGGCTTGCACAGTTAAAGCGTGAAACGTCGACCACAGCCCGCAGGTATAACCACGGAAATTTTTTGAGCTCCCACGACAATGCTGCCACTTTGCCTTTGTGGAGAATGATGAAAAACGCATCCTCTTCTGAAAAATTGCGAAAATTTCCTTTTCAGTATCTGAGAATATAACAAACTGCATCGGAAAAAATGAGATAACTGTTTGAAATTCCTTGAATTTCTCCTCACTTTTTAGAGTAAAATAATTTTACTTTAGAATTCAATTAGAGGTTATAGAAATTACTCCTGAATGCGATATGTATTTACATTTTTGACTCGCCATGAAGAGACGCTGACTTGTAGGTCTGTATTTTTAGCTCCGCTAGAAAAGTTAGTATTTCCTGGTGGCTCAGATTCCCGTTTTGAGCGTAAAAGGAGGCGATGAAAGGCAAATGAAATATGCAATAATGTATGGTCGAAAGAAAAGCTCCGCGTTCGAAGAGTAAATTAATGTTCAGTTACCTCTGTTTTGAAGAAAATCTTCTGCCATTTGGCGGCGGTCAAGTTAGCGTTGTTGGCCGTTTCATTGTCGACGAACTCTCTCATTTCGGCAAAGAAATCACGCGCTTTTGAGCTGAATGTCAGCTCCTGGAAAAGGCCGTTTTCACCGTGTAAAATGTTTCAAAATTATCATCAACGAGATCCCACCCAACAATCACAGTTTACTGTAGCAGCTAATACTAATTCAATGTGTTCCCTGAGTCAAGTCACCGACAATTATTCACGAAAAACGACTCTTTTTGAGTGTAAGAGAATAATCAAGTTTTCATTAACTCACATGTTTCTTGATACTCTTTGAACCTTTGTCGTGTAGCCTTTTGTAGGCAAATTGTTCGGTTGGAAAATGCTGAAAATTTGTTTGTTAATGTTTCTTGCATTAAAACGGAAGGTCTGCTGCATGTTGAGATTTAAAACAATAGTGTGAGAGAGGAAAGTAATATAACGACACGAAGCAGTAAAACAGAAATTTTGCTCTCTCTTAATTGTGTACTTATGAAGCATTATCTAGTTCCGTACAAATTTTAAACTGATTTGATGAACTCACATTAACGAGTAAATCGAGGAAGTCTTTGAGCGCAGTAAGATTGTGACCCGTGAAATTTCCTCCAGCTCGTGGAACGTCATTGTAGAGCGCATAGCGCATAGCTTTTAACATATCCGTCTCTGATACAAAATAAAGGGTTTCACATCTGAAAAATGGTGCGGATGACTGAAATTGTGGCTGCATTTGTCCTCACGAAAAATTTCATGATTAATCATGTACCAATATATGGGCCGAATCTGACAAGCTAATTTGGAATAAAAATGATTTGCCAACAAAAACTGTAAACAAATGGAATACTCTGCCTATTATGGAGCTAGTATAATCTTAAAGCCACTGGTTCCATTTTCATGGGATCAAAAATTATGTGATTTCGTTTCATAAAAATAGTTGTTGAGCTGCAAACAAATGCAGAATGCAAATTTTCCAAGCTTCAAATGAATAAGTGTGATTATTCTTTTCAATTATATTGCGCTTAACGCGTCCTTTGTAGATTAATTGAATGTGAAATGGTAGAAAAAAACATCAACTAAACCGCTATTGCACTTCACATCGATATTTTATGTACGGTAAAAAAATTGTAAGCGCTTCACTTCCTACATTCAACTATGGGTGCATCTCACGACGAAAGCTACTTTAAAAATGAGAACTGACTGGTTTGATACATGACTACTAAAATGCTATTTGCTGTCTAAAGCTTCGATGTTAATGACACGCACTTATCTGGATTCCGCTTGCAAGACCAGGGCGCCATAGTTGTGGTCGTGGCCATCGTCGTTGTTGACGTGGTGGACAAAGCTAAGAAGCTATCACCAGTTGTAGCGAGATTTTCCAGCTTATGATGTACATCGGGACCAATTCTGCATTCGTAATAAGTAATATTCATCAATCATGGATAAACAATGGCAAATGTTGCAAATAATGCTTAGTTTCCTAAACTCTTTGGTGTTAAATCCACGGGACTATTCAGCACTGCTTAGAATAGTCGATCGAAAACTCGATATCTTCTTCAAAGACTTTATACTAAATTTACTGGTACACAGTAGAGGACTGTAGACTGACGAAATGAAATGCTGCTGTTAAACATTTGTTTAAATCATGACGTGAAGTAGTGAGAGTTGAATAAACCCATGCCATTCGGAAGAATAATAAGCTTTTGGCTGCGCTTAAATGGGTTTTTTTGCTTGTCAAAGTCACAGCTAGGCTAAAGATACTGTCACTCGTCCTTATTAAAGAATAATGTCCGTTTCTCTAAAGAGTGTAAACAACTGAGCAGTGGTTTAGTGATGATTTTGCATTGAGAACTGGCCCTAACAAGACTTGCTAGCCACTTAGCAACGAAAATCATAGGGTGAATTTCTCGCACACGGTGGAGATCCCTTGCAGCTCACCTGACCTATTCAAAATCAAACATCATGCCGTTGTAAAAGTCTTTACAAACAGATTTGATAATATATTCAGTATCTGTAATAATTCAGAGTGTATCAGAGTATTATATGGATTATTTTATAATATGCAAAAGTAATTAATATCAAACCGTGAATTGAGGATGAGGACGCTATCATCTCGTTTAAAAACGATAACAGCCGATTGCGTAACTTTCATGATTTTGGCGAGTTTACTTGTGAAATTGCTTCGACGAATAGCTAGTTTGTTATGGTATCTGCTGAGGTCGAGGATCAACTGAAAATAAACTACTGCGATTAGCTATTTATAAAATCGGCTGTTTCTCCTTGCAGCTCTCTACGCTCATTCTCTATGAGTATGAGTTAGTCTACATCAATACGTATCGTCACTCCAGTAGAAAGCAAAATTATTGATTTGCTTCAGTCGTATATTGTCGTCGATTGATCTTCATTTTTTTCTCTCTCTTTCTCATCATTGTTCGTATGCAACGTTGATTTACTTCACGAAATAAAACTTTAAGTTTACTTTTTTGATCATAAATAGGAAATAAAGTGACATTTTTAGCAGCTGAAGAGACTAAAATTTTGAGTCAAGTTTTAAGAGAACGCGTAATTGACAAAATACTTATAGTTTCAAAAAACAGGACAGAAGAGGAGGGGATCAAAATGCTTGTCTCACTGCTTCTCTAGTCTAAATACGATGTTTGAAGGTAGTCAATAATTACTGTTTCTGCTGCTGTTAACTATTCGGCTTTATTGAGCTTGCTGAGCCTGCAACAGTAAATATTTTACCTTGACCGACTCGTGATGTTCTTCATTTTCACCAAATACAATTGCTAAATAGTGCGCAGAATATGGTATGCCCTTCCACAGATCATCATACGTGCTTTCACTGAAAAAGAACGAGTCAAAGTAAAAGCATGTAATGTATCAGCAATTAATATTCAACTGTCGAGAATTAATGACACTTAAATAATGAAAGAAAACCTAAAAATTTGCTTTGTTAAAAGAGAGATCGCTAAATATGGGATAAATTTAATATACAGGCAAAACGGCACAAAAAAGCATAAAATCAGTTACATAATAAAGAGTTACAGCGGCGAAAGTATGGTTACGATGGAAACTGCAACACGCAGGACAAGATATTGAAATACTCTCCAAAAAATATTCTGTCCTCAGTATTGTTATGATGGTTATAAGCAATCAGATTGATGCACAATTGCATGGTTTGTTCTAATCTTTCGTAACATACGCTCAGTGTTCAGTACTGTTACTGCTCGTGTGCCCTTTTTATATGTTAAATTTTATGCAAATAGATTTCGATAAATATTTTGCAGAGTAGGTAATTAGATTTATTCTCGGTTATAACATACTCTCCAAGTAGACCAATGTTTGGCCAGTTGGAGTAGCGTTGCTCAGCATATTCCGCCTCAATTCGTTCGACTAGCAAGTCGATCAGCACCACTGCTGAACTGTTCAATTCCTTATATTCGATACCGTCGTGTACTCCTGCGCTCCCGCGAGGGAAATACTGAAAAAGTTAATTCAGTATTTAGACAAATAACTGCATCTCAGGTAAATATAATATAATATAATTGTGAATTGAGACGCACTTCTTCAATCATTAACTGTGTGTGAGACTGACTCTCAGAGCTACCGCTTGTCTCACTGAAACTACCTCTGGGTACCAAACAGGTCTGAGTTCCTGTACTAAAATGGCGGCAAGGCTCCTACAAGAATGGAAATCGATCAAAACTTATAAATTTTCCACAGCTAAACTTCACTTCAGAGGTAAGGACTTATCTATTAGCCATTTGAACGAAAGAGGCGCCTCGGGCACCAAAAGTTTTGTTACCTTGAGCGTAGGATATGATACGACGCCATTTTCAGCGCAAGCCTGTTCGTTATAAGGATCGGCGCAGTTCAAGACTGCAATCTTGACCACGGGCTTCCACTCTTTAACGTTGTGGGCAAACTCTTTAAACTTTGGCGCGAATTTGCGACAATGACCGCACCAATCTGCGTAGAACTCGATCCCAAAAGCCGTACTGGCATTGTAAACTGTGTCAGCAAAAGTGTCCTGATCAAGTTGTAAAATCGGATCCTGAAAAGTGAAGGTTACACTGTATTTTGAATGAGAAATTTGCGAGCCTACAAGACTTACTTATGTTTAGCTTGCAAATTGCAATATGAGTACATTGAAATTGCAATAATAATTAACCACCATTAAGCCTGACCAAATTTCGATTTTCCCCTTGTGACTATAACTTTTCTCACCTCAACAGCGTCATATAGTGTTGGATTATCTCCATTTGGTACGTATCCATAATCGACTCGTTTTCCAGAACAGATCACAGTGATGAAAAGTATACAAGGCAGAAGTTCCAACATCGTTGGACTAGCTTGGCGAACGGCTAAATATGCTGCATTTCGAAAATCAGAGTTCAATAGGGGACAGAACTAAATGCCGAAATCTGCGCCACAGAGAATTTCTTTCAATGGAGATGATCATGACTGATAATGGCGTTCAATTGACGCGAGTTTCCTGTTTGAAGAAGTAGGCCGCTGACAAATATTAACGACTAGCGATCAGCTCCTAATGGCACAGTTGAAATTCACGTTCCCCAGAAGCAAAATTTGGCAGAACTCGACGAAAAAAATTATGTACACAAAGCACTCTTATAATAAAAAGGAAGGAGCATTTAAATTAGTATACTGACAATATATAGTCATCTTGAATGTGTATTTGCGCAAAAATATTGGTTTTCCGTAAAAAATCAACAAGGGCATAACCAACGTATGAATTTTTCAAACAAAGTTCTTGATTGAAAAGTTACTCCAACTGAGCAGCTATGCATAATATGCTGAAAACAGTTTAAAACGTACGTCTGACTTCAGTATAGAGAAAAGTCTTAGTTTAATGCTTGTTGAGCTTCCTATAAGAAATTAATGTACTACTGTAAGGCGAGAAATTATTGGGTGGTATTGAATTTGGGTGAATTGGGTGATCCGGTCGACCACCTAAGTTGAATCCTATCCAATATGTTTACTCTTATAATATCACCGAGTCAAACCGATTAGTTACCTAAGTTAGATACTGTGAAGCGAGAAATTATTGGGTGGGATTGAATTTGAGTGAATTTGACGGTCCGGCCAACTACCGAATTGGTCCAACTGGGCCGGTCACCCAAATTAAGTACCACCCAATATTTCTACCCTTACAGTATGATTCACTAAATTATACTAATTAAATACGAATAAATAATATACTGTTAAGTACATTAATTTTCTAGACTGTCGAGTCCCTTCGAAGTTCTGCGCATCACATAAAACAGTATATTGGAAGCATATGTATACTTTTACGGAATGCATGTAATACTTTGACAAACCATTTCAAGCAGGTGTCACGTCAAGTATTTTAACAACAAAATAAACATATCCTATTACAATTCTAGCATATGCATAACATTATGAATACTTAACCATGTACAGATCGCTGCACCAAACGCCCTGTGCCTACGTCTGCCGGTGCACAAAAAATGAAGAGTGATAAAGTGAAAAGAAAGTGAAAGTGAAGTTTAAAGTGAAAGTGGAGCAAGAGGGCAATTAAGAAAGCGAAAAGTGAAGCGAGTGAACTGGAATGCAGCATTAGTCGCAACGGTGGCGCCAGTCGGTCGTGCCTCGGCCGGTTTTTGCCCACAACAACACCCTTCCGTCGATTACCATACAGGGTTGCGCGCTTGGGCTAACCTTGTTCTAGGTCGCTAACCTGTTTGTAAATGAAGAGATTGCGGTCTGTCTTCGTGATACACCCAGTCAACAGTCGACGTCTAGTCTAAATAAACTTTTACGATGTAAATAAACACAGGGTGCCATGCTTGGCTTAGCGCTCAGATTCGAACTGCGCCAAACAATTTCGTTACAGTCGACGTATTTTGTGATTAGTTGAGCAAAAAAATGGACTTTTATTTTGGTTCCTTTAGGTTTATTTGTCAAATTCTGCATTTTTATGAACTATAGAAACAATTAGGAATTTTGAACCAGTTTGGAGTCCCGCTATGTTTATAGCATAATGAGCTTATTTTATTATATTTATTTTAATATCAGTTGTAATAATCCATTGGAATTCAAGATTCCTGTGCAAAATAACGGTTGTATACAGGGCGCGGTACCAGATCCAGTTTCAGACGAGAAACACCTCAGAGAAATAATTAGCAAAATCTCCCAGATTATCGACAAGATTGCATATTATTCTTTTGACTATCCAATACATTGGTTGGCCATCACTGATCCAAGAGTATTCATATCTCAGTTGTCTTGGTCAATAAATAAAATGAATATATTTTGGGACTGCTAAAATATACAAATCAGCCAGAATCTGTCTCAGCTGGGAAACATTCAGATATCATTATATACTCGTGCTACGCAAGAGGATTCAAACGCGAACATGATGCGCTGTTTCGATTGCTCAAAACATATATGGTACTATATTAATTTTGATTCAAAATGTTACACTGAGAAACGATAGATCTAACAATTTAATTAAATCAATAATCTCTACACTGGCGGATCGTTCATGGGTTTAAATTTGAAACGATGATCATTGTTTTTACTGAGCGATTTCATTTCTCTTGACGCTCGATCAACGTTTTTTGCAGCATATCGTCAGTAACGCATACCTCTTGCCCACTCTTCAGCCCTCTCACACATTTGAAATGCAGGAAAAATCTCAGAATGTGACCGCCCGCACCAGACCTCAATCGCTTTGCAACAAATGTAAAATAAAATGAAAAAGTCAAATACGTTGATATGGTTTCTTGACTGCCGCATTTCCTATCAAGTGCGCCATTCCTGCGCCCATTTAATCTCAGCCATTTTACGAAGAGAACTCTAGTTTGACAAAATCAATATGATTTCGTACGAGTGCAGTACTACCGATGCTTGTATCGTTTACTAGCTGCTGTATATCAGCAGTAACTAAATTGTTTGCTGATTAATGCTGTACGATTTTTAGCTTATCCTCGACAATTTTTTGCGGCTGCTGTAAATGGGTTATGGTTGAATAATGTTAAAAGTATTGCCTTATAATAAGTAGGGGCGCACATAACTTAAACGTAACAGAAAAATTATGATGATATGCAAATGTTTCACAAAACGTTATATTACATGGTAAAAAGCGAGTAAAAAGTTCCGTTTGGCATACGTTTAGACAAAGATGTTTTAATAACTTAACTATGAGGCGACCCTTAATGCTGATATTCCGTCCGTTTAGTTACATTTCATAGCGTCGCATTGCACGGCACAGCAGTGATTTAACTCAAAAGGATACGGTAAAAGTAATAAACGTGCGTTTAAAATTGTGAATGAGAGGCATAACAGACAAACCTCGAGTGGTCAGAAGACGCAATAATCCAAGCTAAATGGAGCTGCAAAACCTGATCAATCGGTAAAGAATTTGAAATTTGTTCTTAGTAAAACGTTGCGTCTTATCGGCCCATCGTGTGCAAACGAGGCGGTGGTACGGCTTCCCTCCCACTCTCGCTTTACTATGACGCACCGTTTATTGCTTTATGCTAAAGCGTGGTTGGGCACGCTGCTTATCGTGCATGACGTCAAGTTTCCGCTTTCACTTGATTGAAGAAGACACCAAATGCTGAAGCAAGCGCGTAGTGCATCTTATCAAACTCGTTTCCTGCGACTCACCATTGTTGTTTCCGTGCGTCGCCGCCAAACGCCAGCCAGACGTCGCACAAAATGACGTTTGCGCCACGGGGAACGATTTCGTAAATGTTGTGCAATTGCGAAACTTCTACGACTGCCGTATAAAGGAAGTCGACTTTGCGAAATTTCAGTTGCTCGCATTTACTTTTCGAATCTAAGGGTTCCCCAGCTGCTATCATCTGCTCTTGTCTGCCAATTCATACGAACTTCTATTTCAAGTTGTCTCCATTAACCCGAGGTTCGTAGTTTTGTTCTTTATGAGCTGATCTGAGTGGATAGATTTCGTTAGTCACTGCAGAATATACTGCTTATTGAAATTATAAAGTATGAGCGCAAAATAGTGCATATATAAAGGATACTGTTCGTTTTAGGCTTCTCCGCTTAAAATGCATCTATTTGCTAAAAAGAAGGCCGCAAAGAACGTGGAGGTGAAGGATAACTCCGATCATCTTCAACCAAAGCAGCAGCAGAAGAAACACAACGAAGATCGTGCTTTCTTTGCTTTTCTGCTCCAATGGCTGAGGGACTCTCCGTACATCTAATTCGAATTTAATCCTTTGCTGGATTAATGTCAATCGACGCAGTATGCTGACAGTTTACACCTATGCTCGTCCACCACTGAGAGGCTATGGTGCACAAAAAAACGAAAAAATATTATAAATGCTTTCTCTTCATGACATCATGGCATTGCGCCAAGTGTTACCCTGAAAAAAGTGTGAAAAATATATTTCGGCGTTAGCTGAAGAAAAAGATTCTCATTTATGAGCTGGATTGTCAATTAATTATATTTAAAATGGATGTCAATGCATTGTATATTCTAAAATTTCAGTATTGAAATCAAGGGCTCTCGTTCCCACAATTTGACGCATTTATTAAAGGTGGGGACGGTTCATTGGGAGGCGACTTAGAAAAAAGGAAAGTGTTTCCTTTCCCTCTTTTTCCAGCAAATCAAAATTCCGAGAGGACGGTTGGAGAGGCGGAGCGCATGCCGCCGCCTTCGTCTATCTGTTTCACAGCTCGTTTTTCTCACGAGTTATATTTCCGCATTGATTATAAATATGTGATGCATTGTTATTAATGGATTTTCGTTCTTATCAATGTGCTATGTTAGTATCGTTTAGGGTACTTCAATTATTTTAGTTTGAAATGTTAACAATATCTCACCTTGTTGCCTCAATCTCATATGTCATTTTCTCATGAAATTATCCTCTTTTTCTGCATGTAATGTAATAAAATAGCGAACCATTATCACTTATTGATTTTCAGTATATCTGAATAAAAATAGTACATATCCTTCAGTTTGTGATGGTGACGCATTCATCACGCACGCTATGTTCAAAAAGTTTCTTGCCGCCAGCAGGGGTCGAACCTGCGACCTTGGGCTTATTAGACCCACGCTCTAACCAACTGAGCTATGGCGGCTCATGACGGTGATAATTTCTTCCCTCTCGCAACAAACGAAAGATAACGCAGATCGTTTATAGTCATTTTGTATGTGCACGTTGGCATAATCATTAAAAATATTCCATAATAAATATTCCTTGAAACATAAATTTCTTTCTGTAAAATTTAACAAAGAAAAAATATCTCAAAAAGAAACGATGATCAGTATATGAAAATATGTATATAACGCTTTTTCATAATAGGCGACCAGCATGAAATTCAATCAGTACTGAGTATTGGAACAGGCCAAGTCCCTGCTAAAGAAAACAAGTAGAGCGATTCACTATTATTGATAACTGCTTGTAAAATTTTTCAAGAAACGAAATCTAATTAACAGACATGCCGCCATAGCTCAGTTGGTTAGAGCGTGGGTCCAATAAGCCCAAGGTCGCAGGTTCGACCCCTGCTGGCGGCACACAATCTTTTGATTGTTGAAGTTAATTTATTTGCATAATATAGTCGGACTGACTGCCATTGAACAACTTTTTAATGGAAATTCAGTTCAAAATAGTGATTAAGTTGTCAGAACAAACGGCATAGTGCAGGAAAGTTATATGAATCATTTATTGACAAATCAATTTTCCTGAAATTTTTATGTACACAACCGCATTTTCTGTTAAAAATCATAGTCGTAAAGATTTTGCAATAAGGCAGACACCCCCTCAACAAACGGATTCAGCGTATTTCTTTCAATAAGCGCCATGGGCTAGTACTCTTTCTACCTAGGCTTCAGCTGAGCGATTATTGGTGGTTGGGCGATTATGATTATAACCGATATTGGAATGAGCCGCTCGTTGGAGGGAGGGCATCTCTTCTTTTCAATCGCTAATTCAACTTGTTAAATAGCTCAAAACGAGAATGACTGCACGATATTAGTAATCGAATTCGAATGAGGATTCACAATACTGCTTAGGCCGTTTATGTTTTGAGTGCTCTGAAAGAGGGGGGGGGGGGCAATTATTGGAGGGTGTGCGGTTATCGAAAGAAATATATAATCCTCTTCCAGGTTCTTATGCCTTGCAACCCTCTGTAGCAAAACGTAGTCAATAATAAAGAATCCGAAAGTTGCCAGCGGTCTTCTGTACTGTAGTGAATGTGGGGCTGAGTGATCAAATCAACCTCAGATCACTGGGTGCAGGGGATATGGCTTGGTGACGGGTCACTGGATATTCTGGGGAAGTTAGTCCAGCAGNTGTAGTGAATGTGGGGCTGAGTGATCAAATCAACCTCAGATCACTGGGTGCAGGGGATATGGCTTGGTGACGGGTCACTGGATATTCTGGGGAAGTTAGTCCAGCAGTCTTCTTACTCAGGCTGTGCGTAGCCGTGAGTATGCTGGAGTGGATAGGGTGTAGAGGTTACTGTACCGCGGGTACGGTAATCAGGGGATAGTACCGTAGTCTGGGTTTGTTCGAGGGCAGGGTTTCGGTATAGGTTTATTCTACACAGCAGCAGTTATATCAAGATGCAGCAGACACACTGATTATCACACTCCCTTCAGTCCAGTAATATCCCTATTTAAGCTAAACCGTATAAGAANATTCTACACAGCAGCAGTTATTATCAAGATGCAGCAGACACACTGATTATCACACTCCCTTCAGTCCAGTAATATCCCTATTTAAGCTAAACCGTATAAGGAAGTAATAACAGGTTTCAATCAGTGATAACTATTGAAACTAAAGATTGACACGTAAGCTTTCATCACTTACTCCACCCAAATCTAGTTTACGCCCTATTGCGGAATCCGCTTCTAGCAATGAGTAATGCAACAGTCATCAATCTCATACTGACATATGTATACCGTATGCCAGTTTCACTACAGTACCTTTGAATATGAAAGTGACGTGAAGCAGCGAGCGTCCAGCCTTGCCTGCTTTCTGCTGCTCGTCCTCGCAAATGGCAAACATGAGGCACGTTAAATGAAAGGAAGTGAAGTTATCACGGCGTTAACGGGATAGTGACGCCAACAATTATATTCGCTCTGCCTCCTTCATCATAGAACAATGATTATTAGGATAAATTTCATTTCGTGCTCATCCAACAAAATTCCGCGCATAGAGCGAGAAAGAATAATTGATGAAGGCACAATCAAATTACTTCTTTCTTGCCAACGTCGCTTCGCTTTATTCGCTGTCGTCTTTCTTAAGAAATGCTCCCGACACGCAAAGAGGATTCTCGAGGTTTGAATTGATTTTGCGGGTGGAAATGATTTTCTGATACTTTTGTTATAATATAAAGTTGCTGAATATTCAGAAACTGTAACAATGTAAATTTTTTAGGAAAAAAAAGCGTGTGATTCATTTCAGATGAGGAACTAAAACCAATTAGGTAGGGGGACAATCGCACAACTGGGAGGAATCGGGAGAGCCACGCGATATTCGACGACGATATTTCTTCAAAAGTGAGCGAATTACAGAAACTGGGTCCCATCTAGTCACAAAACATTTCCTGCTTCGTTGTTTAAGCCGGAAACTCGGGCTAATCATCATACTGAAGTTCAACATTAGCGTTGATAGTTATTATATGGACGGAGGCTTTGAGTCCATGCGAATGGAGCTTATTGCGTTTCTGTTTAACCTTTGATGCTTGCAGTGTTCCATCAGCTCCTCGATTGTGTTGACCAACGAAGTTCGGCAATGACTGAATCACAAGCGCGTACGGAACGGTTCAGCCCTGCTTGAAGCTTGAAATTTTGACCTGACCAGTCCACTTCACATGTCTTGCTGCTCCACGATTCTTTATTAACAGCCATTGGCATTACCTTTTCGAAAGAGCTATTTGAAGCCGTATATTCTAGCGTTATCTTTTAATTAAGTTTTCAGGATACGCTTGTTATTAGCTATTCACATAGTAAGATCAAAAGCTAACACAGAATATTCCCAAGAAATACTTTTAACTTAGTTTAAAAATGAGCTTTTACAACGAGACGCCCGATATGAATTCCTTGGATTCAAGCAAGACTAGCGCAATCGTACCACTTCCATTAACGTTCTTCTTGTGTATCTTATCATGCGCTGGCTTTTTAGTCTCCTTTGCTACATTTTTCGTTAGTCTGTCTTATAGGAAACATTTCGGCGATTACAGATTGTTTATTGCAAATATAGCGTTCATCGACACAGTCAGTGAATTGGCCTACATCATTATTTTTGCTGCAAAATTCACATATCCAAATGAAGATTTTCCTACATATATTGATATTTTTTATGAGATTTCGGCATATGGCTCGATACTCTCAGCAATTCTCGTTCATCTGCCAAGTACCATCAGCCGTTTCATACTACTGCGCTCTTTAGATGGAGAAAATGCTTACAAGAAATACTTTAAACGCAATTATATGATTAGTTGTTTCTTGTTTGTTGATATCTTCCCATTTTTATTGACAGCGTTATACGAGTACACAAAATCTTCTCTAGCTGTTCTGATATACATGGTATCATATGTCGCGAGTTATATTGTCATTGCAGTTCTTTCTTTCAAACTCTATAAAATTGTGAAGAAAGGCGTTGAGACCTCGCATGCGCGCCTTTCGAATGATTCTGCGTCCCGACGAGAAGTAGTTCGCGCTTTCCTCTATCAAGCGTGTATACCAGTTGTGTGTCATTTGTTTGTTGTTTTAATGGCTCTTTGCCAAATTGTGCACCTGGCGGGCTGGAAGATATGTAAAGGTACGGATAAATATTTCGTACCAGTGCTGCTGTTCATAATCGCTCTTAATCCTCTTGCCAATGTTGGCATTGTATTTGTTGTTATCAAACCGTACGGGCGCGCTCTTCGCTCTTTCTTACGCTGTAAGGTTGAAACATGATATGTATCGTATAAATTCACTGCGTATCATCATAATTCCTTTACTCTTGCATTTCATTTTGCAATCCTTTCATTCTGTTTTGTCTTCTTTGCACTTACTTGAAACGCTGGTGTTACGAACTGAAATGCAAGTGTGACGAACTATAGTAATAGGCGGTGTATTTGCTTGTGTAAGCGACTTAATTTCATGCCCATTTTACTTGCTAAAAAAATTTCATGTAATACGGAATTTTCAAGAAATAGTATGCTCTCTGCATATCAGTGCATTTGATTACCACTATCTGCGACACTTGGGCGATTTTCAGTATAATAGCGCGTGTATTGGCCGCCATAGCTCAGTTGGTTAGAGCGTGGGTCTAATAAGCCCAAGGTCGCAGGTTCGACCCCTGCTGGCGGCACATAACTTTTTGGTCCACTTTGGGACGAATTGCTGAGAATGCGTTGTTTCCGAGACATCTGTTTCGTTACCCTACTTCTCCCTCCACAGTAACAATCGGACTTCACTTCTACTAGCAACGTAAAGCTTGTACTAAAGAAAATGGTTCCTTTTATAAATTAAATGCTCGACTTAACTAAGAGTAGGCAACTTCCTAATGTCGCCTTTCCGAACCACCGCTGGCCTTTTATCATTAGCGGCCTTGTTTAACCAGCAGCCCATTTTATCAGAGGCACTCAACTTTTCTTGGGCATCGTTGGCACTCTCTGTTCTTCTTCTTGGAAGTGACGTAAATTTGAACTGTTCTTGGACCGTTCCTATGAAAAAAACTGGACGGCCAACCTTGATGTGACGGCGTGAATTAAAAGAATAATAACATCGTCGTTTCAATTTGGCCTAATTTTCTAAGTATGAATCGATTTTACTTGCCCAAAAAGTAGTGTGCCGCCAGCAGGGGTCGAACCTGCGACCTTGGGCTTATTAGACCCACGCTCTAACCAACTGAGCTATGGCGGCCAGTAAACACGTTCAATGTTTTATTACAGTGGAATTCGTTTGTACCGGTCACCGGGGAACCGACAAGTTTTTACCGTTATAAGCGATATACCGGTTTAACTGAAACCATTGTTAACGAATTCCACTGCACTGAAAGTCGCAGATAAAAGTAATCAGTACCGCAAATAACCAGAGAGCATACTATTTCCTAAATATTCCCTATCATATCTCAAGCAATCGCAAGCGTACGAAAAAATGGTCAGGTGCCGATAAAAGATGCATTTTATTAGCAAACAAAATGGGTAAGAAATAAACAGAGTCCGCGCACGTAGAAATGGACCGTATGTTATCATAATTCATCACTCTTACATTCCATGTCGTGAACCTTGCGTTTCATGTCGTCACAGTAGCGCTTTAACTGAATACAGAAACAACGGAATAGAATGCATGGATTACGAATACCGTATTTCTTCCAATAGACGCCCAGGGCGTCTATTTTTTCAATCAAGGCTTGAGGGGGCGTCTATTAGAGGGGGGCGTCTATTGGAGGGAGGGCGTCTATTGGAAGAAATACGGTAATGATGATAGTCAGTGAATTTATACGACACAAACATTATGTTTCAAACTTGCAGCGTAAGAAAGAGCGAAGCGCGCGCTTGTACGGCTTGATAACAACAAATACAATGCCAACGTTAGCAAGAGGATTAAGAGCTATAATGAACAGCAGCACTGGAACGAAATATTTATCCATACCTGCACATATATTCCAGCCCGTCAGATGCACAATTTGGCAAAGAGCAATTAAAACAACAAACAGATGACACACAACTGGTGTGCATGCTTGATAAAGGAAAGCGCGCACTACTTCTCTTCGGGATGCCGAATCATTCGAAAGGCTCGCATGCGAGGTCTCAACGCCTTTTTTCACAATTTTGTAGAGCTTGAAAGAAAGAACTGCAATGACAATATAACTCACGACATATGATACCATGTATATCAGAACAGCTAGAGAAGATTTTGTATACTCGTATAACGCTGTCAATAAAAATGGGAAGATATCAACAAACAAAAAATAGCCAATCATATTACTGCGTTTAAAATATTTCTTGTAAGCATTATCTCCATTTAGAGAGCGCAGTAGTATAAAACGACTGATGGTACTTGGCAGATGAACGAGAATTGCTGAGAGTATCGAGCCTAACGCTGAAATCCTATATAAAAGATTAACGTATTTGGGAAAATCTTCGTCTTGATAAGCGAATTTTGCAGCAAAAATAATGATGTAGGCCAATTCACTGACTGTGTCGATAAGCGCTATATTTGCGATAAACAATCTGTAATCGCCAAAATGCTTCCTATAGGTGAGACTTACGACAAATGTAGCAAAGGAGATTATTAAGCCAGCAGATGATAAGATGCACAAGAAGATTGTTAATGGCAGCGGTACGATTGTGCTGGTACTGCTTGAATCCGAAATATTCATTTTTGTTGTAAAAGCTCAGTTTTAAACTGAAACACAAGTATTTCTTGAGAATACTTTGTTCAGCTTTTAATCTGACAATAGAAATAGCTTATATCAAGCTTATTTAAAAACTGGAATAAGAGATAACACTAGAGTATACGGCTTCGGATAACTTTCTCCAAATCGCGATTCCAACAGCTGCTAATGAGAGATCGTGAAGCAGCAAGCGATGAGAAGTACACTGATCAGGTCACAATTTTAAACTTCAGACGCTGAAACGCTTCGAACGCGCTTGTGATCCTACGATCGCCAAAATTTTGTTGTCATCGCTATCGAGTCGTTGCTGGAGCACTACAAGTATCATGATTAAGCACAAATACGGCACCGCTTCATTTGCGTTGAATCAGAGCCACCATTTTTATAATTACTACCATGGCTGGTGCTGGTCTTCGGTGCAATGATATGTCTGAGTTTTCAGCTTAAACAGCGAAGCAGGGGAGTAGTTTTGAGACTAGAAGGAACCGGTGTCTGTAGTTCCCCTTATTCCTAAAGGAGCATCGTCGAATAACGTGAAGCACTACTGATTTATTTTTGGAGTACGGCTATCCCTCTACCTAGTGAATTTTAGTTCCGCGTCTCAGATGAAACACAAGCGCTTATTTCCTATGTAAATGTGTAAGATTTTGTCTGTTCTTGATTATTCAGCAACTTTATATAACAGCACATCTTTGGGATACTTATTTTCATCCGCAAAATCAATTCAAACCTCGAGAATCCTCTTTGCGTGTCGGGAGCATTTCATAAGAAAGGCGGTAGCGAATAGAGCGAATCGACGTTGGCAAGAAAGAAGTAATTTGATTGTGCCTTCATCAATTATTCTTTCTCAATCTCTACGTGGGAATTTGTTGCATTAGCACGAAATGAAATTATTCGAAAGATAATTGTTCTATGATGAAGGAAGCAGAGCGATAATAATTTTTTGCGTAGCTTTCCCATTAACACCGTGGTAATTTCACTTCCTTTGATGGCGTGCACCTCTTGTTCGCCAGCTGTGACGATGAGCAGCAGAAAACAGGGAAGGTTGGATACCCGCTGCTTCACGTGGCTTTCACATTCAAGTGTATGCCGTTCGTTCTGACAACCTGCTAATTAATTTGAAGTGAGTTTCCATTAAAAAGTTGTTCAATAGCAGTCAGTCCGACTATATTATGCAAATAAAATGACTTCAGCAATCAAAAGATTATGTGCCGCCAGCAGGGGTCGAACCTGCGACCTTGGGCTTATTAGACCCACGCTCTAACCAACTGAGCTATGGCGGCAGACATACACGTGCAGAGAACCCTATTTCATCATGAGGGCACGTCGTAGATAAAAATACTCACATAGAACCATATATATAGAATCGCTTTCATTTCAGGTGTTCCAACTCCCAGCATTTAACAGTAATAACTGTTACGTTATTGACGTATTCAAGAGAAGTATGCAAAGTTCCCACAGATGGCAGCCGTTGGTACAGGATGCGGGACAGATTGTCTCAGCAGAGATTGCTTCTATTTTGTATCAGATTATGTTGCACGTGCTATTTCAGTAGTTATACGTTTTTTACCAAACCCCACGTGATATTGCACAGCATCCTGACGTTCATGTAGCATATAAAACATAGTCATGCGAAAAAACATGTTAATAATGCAAATTACTATTTAAGCGAGTTCAAATCATCATCACTATTACAACATGAGGGAACATCGATAACAATGAGTTTGGCGATTGCGCGGGAAGTTGCTATCAAATACTCTGAATTGATCAGCGTTCGGCAG
>NIUQ01003379.1:0-17686 GCA_002796945.1 Plectus sambesii
GCGCAGACAGTACTATTTTTTTCTGTCGAAGGAACACTTTTAACTCCGAAATTACGCCCCGGGGCGAAATATCGAGAAGACTTTCAAATTTACGCCCCCCCCCGGGGCGTAAATTTGGGGGGGGGCGTAATTTCGAGAAAACCCGGTACGTTAAATTTTGAATTGAATAAACACGAGAGTCAGTATTACGATATTCAAATCGGCTGTTAAATTGCATCATGCGCAAATGATATCGAATTTTTGGTTTTTTTGTGCACAACTGTGCTAGATGTATCTTCATTTTCAATCTAAGGTGGATACCAGTGAGCAGCTGGTAGGCGCCAGTCACATGAGTGGCTGTTTTGATCAATTTTTTTTAAAAGAATGCTTATCCACTCATTTAGAATAATCATCTACTACCACTTCACACTTGATATATTCTGCCACTCAACAATCAAGACTGTCAGAGTGGCAACCTGCTCTCAGTAGAGGTGATATATTGGCGCCTACTCCCAGCTCTTCATTCCAAAATTTACTACTCTCATCAGGATGCTGTCTGCAATTTGTAAAAATTAAATTTTACCTTCTCAACGAGTCCGAAAAGTGTTTTGTCGTTACAATCGTGATAAACTTTCAAGTATGGATCGATGGTGGTGAACTCTTTTTCCCACCCTTTGATCTCAAAGTTGCCTTGGGCATCCGTGCGTACACACGCCATTTGATCGTCCATGTCAATCGCTAAAATATTTCAGAATTCGCATGTCACTATTAGTACGTAATGCAGTGGGAAAGTGCGAAATATTCTCAACTAACTGTCAACAATTCACAAATTGGCAGTAAATAGCTTTAAATTACAGTTCAGTCAATAATCTTTCGAAATTGTTGATATGATTGTATAAAAGCAATTTAGATGCATTCGTTTTATTATTTGCTTCACATCCCAGTGTAAGGTCTGGGTGATATTGAAGTATTATCTTCTATTATATAAGACTGTTTTCTACCAATAAAACCCGACAATTTTAAGTTTATTTAGCAGTTATCTATCATATAACTACGATATTATGACAAATCATAGATACACAATTACAATATGACTTAAAGCTATGTTCTATACTTATGAGTAAGTCAAAACTGAATATATCTTGAGGCATAAGGGGATATGTTAAATTAGAATCGAAGACAAAAGATTTTTCTAGTTGCTTTTTGCCTAATAACTTTTCGACTTTTGTCTTTATTCTTGCGCCATCTAACTATATTTATACGCAATTCTTTTATGAAAATGAAATTTTAGATAATATGAATCGAACTGATGGTTAACCTAAGACTGCACAGTAATAATGTCCCATTAGGTCAGAATTAAGTGCCTTTCTTATGTAATTTTTTTGCTTAGCGCCTATTCTTTTCAGTTTGTTTACCTGAATAATTAGTTAGCACAAATCAAAAACATATTAAACTTTTAAATACTGATCTGGTAAAGTAAAAGATTCTTACTATCGTCGTCCCAAAGTTTGACGATGGTGTTTGCCAAAGGTTCCGATCCGCACATTAACGTTCCTTTAGCGCCAACGCTCTGCGTCCGCCCGAACAGCTTGAGAGCATGGTTGTAGCCAAAGAGAGCGCAAACAACAAAAACGATGAGGAATTTCATCGCGTCCTTATCCTCTTCAGTTTTCACTCAGTTCTGTCAAACTGTAACCAGGCAGGGTTATAAAGACCGGTGATTCGATTTCAAAACATCATTGGTGAAAGACTGGTTGGGCTAATCGGTCTTGTAATCTCAGCGTAGAAACAAAATTTTGCTTCTGAGTGACGTTATGCATTATAGTTGGCGGCTCTGAAACGAGTACAGAATAGCGTAGAAGTGCGTATTTTCATTACAGTTCCTGATTGATATCTGACGCACGAGGCAGGAAACAAGGAAGGTAGTGGGTGTTGTTTGCTCGAGGAGAGGGCAGAAGAGTAGTCAACAAGTAAATGCGTCACATTGATGAAACTGGTGGAGGTCACTCATCGTTTAACAATTTGCACGAGAACTGTGGGCGAGTCATGGACTTATCTCGCTTTCTCTGAGCACAGCAATTTGTACGATGTGTTGCACAAATTTTGAACTATACTTAAAGACCCGTTTCTTATTTTAAAAGTTTCTTGATCTCAGCTTTACAGTGAATGCTTCAAATGTGATCATACCATATTTGGCAAAGTTATCTAATCGTATATTTTGCATGCATTTTGAAACTGAAACCACAGCATCATTTACCCATAAACAAAGCCATCTTCTTCGTTGTATTTGCTGCTTGTGTGCAAGCTGAAAAAGTTGGCTTAGAGTACTAGTGTGGATGCCTTCCTTATGGATCCTGTATAACAGATAAAGTTTGTACGGCGTTTGGTTGACTGATTGATAAAAACTGCTTGCCTTACTCCGTAAGTCGCATCGAAAAACTTCCCGCCGGAGATTAAAGATTATTCGTCACGCGTAGGCGATGTTATTGCTCAGCGTCTTTGCTGAATTGACGACAAATTTGATGATATCAGTCACCCGTCATTCGTCAGCTGATTTAAAAATATCACGAATTATAATGAGTCAGCAGAAGTTTATTGATAGGAAGGAAAGATTTGACTAACAGCCTGGTCTTTGATACCTGCGTTTTATTTCATGACACTATTGCAACTGTAGAACTGCACAACTGCGCAGTAGCAAACACGGAAATTGCTCAGAAATCTTGAAATATCTAAGAATTGTCAAAAAAAGACCAACCAGCGCGCTTGTTATTCTACAATTACAATATTACAATGCTCCTCCGGATATGAATGGTGTTTCCCCTTCCATTATTTGCATGACTCTGTCAGTGAAATTAGTTACAAGTGCGTCCTGCCAATCGCCTTGCATATTTACTATTAAGATTCGGTCACTCAAAGTCACTCAGTCACCTCCATTTAACCACTTCTGTAGAAGTATTTGATTATTTCTGATTCTGTGTGTTTAAATCGTCGTCGAACGCATTCAGAATGAGCGTATCAAACTCAGAGAGAACTCAGAAGTCGACATGATTTCGTTCGTCTGCACTCTAGCACTATGTAGATCACAAAGATTTTGCATTCTGAATCGCGTACTGATTTCTTTGTGTTCGATAAAACTCGACCATACCGTAGCGTGTTATGGTAGAGCTGTACAAAGTGATCAGCAGTCAAAAAAATACACTACGCAATTTTGTTTCGTAACATTCAGTTTTACATTCGAGATATCACAAGTTCTAGCAGTCGTTGATGAATTCGCAGTTACGCGACTCGCCGGCCTGCTTTGCTTCCATGTTGATGATACCGTTGTCGTAGAAGGTGGTTGGGTTCTCACCGCTGGTGATGTACTTCGACGGAATTTTCACTTTCCATTTGCGCTGGCATGGCTGCAATTTGCTTAACATAGGGCAAGAAAAGCAGATTCATGTTTACTTCAAGAAGCCATGTTGCTATGTTTCTCTTATTCGCGGAATTTTTCGTTAAAAGCTTACTGCTCTTTGCTGTCAAATTTTGAGTGAAGAGCAAGAAATGACTGATTTTGGTTCAAGTTTTCTTCGCTGCACTTCCCTTAGTTGTACTTACATCGGCCTCATTATTAATTCGCCAGCAGGTGCGACTTTGAGTCTTACACCCTTACAGACTGCTCTGCTTTAACAGCGTTGAAATATGGATAGTCTTTTGATCATTACTTCAGCAGTTAATACCCGATGACAGAGTTATACGCACCTTCTCAACGGTTCCGAACAGCGTTCTGTCGTTGCAGTCATGGTAGACCTTCAGGTATGGATCAATGGTTGTGATCTCCTTAGTCTTTCCTTTGATTTCGAAGTTACCATCCTTGTCAGAGCGGGCGCAAGCCATCTGATCATCGGGATCGAGCGCTGAAATAATGCCATTCAGTACAATTGAGACTATGCCGCATTTTAGAATAGCTTATTGAAAGATACACTTGTCAGTTTATGCGCTTATTTATATTTATTTTGCATGCAAGCTATGGACAAGGAAGTCCAGAAATATTTTGCATTATTATTTGCATCGCTTTCTCACTCTTGCAAAATAAAGCAGTGATAAAGTACGCATCGGACTGAATAGGTATTAGCATTAATTTTAAAGAATTGAAGCTGAATAGTGGAAAATAAGTTTTAAAAAAGTTCAAAACTGACTGTCTTCATCCCAGAGCTTAATGTAGACGTTGGGCATCGGCTTGTCGCCGCACATGAGCGTTCCTCTGACGCCAACGCTCTGCCATCTTCCGATCAGGTCGAGTCCCTGGCTGATCCCCACCAGCGCACATACCAAACAGATAATCGTCAACTTCATTGTAGCAGTTGAATTATCTCTCCCCAATTTAGTAGTACACAGCACTTAATGATATAAAATAAACAGATGCCTCAATGTGCAGATTTTCCCGTCTTTTACGCGGTCTCATCCTGGCTCGTTTCAGAATGCCCCAAACTGGTTCTTGTTGTTTAATCGGCTGCAATATCTGGCCTCTTAGACGCCACCAAGGAAAACGTCGGCGCTGTCGGCAGTGGGCGTCAAGCGTATCGCGACGGCAAAAGTCAATCCACGCACTTGAACGTTGTTGTCTTACAGTTCGAATGATGTATATCGCCGTCATTAAACTGTTGATTTCAACTATGTTCGTCCTGGTTCAGCGAGTACACATGCAAACAAGTGAGACCGGTTAGACTCGAACGAGATGCTACCTCGGCCTTCGCCATAATGGGAGCAGCATGATTGATTACTATTGTGCTTATCTGCGTAGAACAGTCAATGCCGTTTTAGAGAGATCCTGTTTACCTTTATACTCGCTTTACTTGCACACACGTGTAGAAATAATCGAGCTGCATGGATGATTATGGCATGTTCATCAACATTACTATTCGCAATTTCTTACATCTAACGTTAAAATTGTTCGCGTCCTAGTTGCATTAAGTGTAGAGAGGGTGATGAGTTGAACGTCTCAGAAAATAAGGGCAAAAAAGCTGCATAAATTTCAGTCTGATAATATTCGGCTTTATCAAGAGCTGCTTCTATGCCCACAATTTTCCATCAAAGAGAAAGATTATGATGCAGAGCAAAGTAATGAGCAAACAAACACATTTAATAAAAACCCGATTTCCCACTGCAGTCAAAAAGATTCTGAATTTTTTGGCGCGCAATGATATTCTACCACGATTCGCTCTCATCTTTGAGAACAGTTACCCTGATCTCCCTAGGTGTTCTTCCTACTGAACAAAAACGTGTAAATTGTGTCAAATATTAGAAATGATTGAGTTAGCACTCGGGAAATGCCATTAGTTAACCAGTTTCTTATGTAAATACTGCATAGAATACTATATCACCAAAAAAGTTGTATTTCAAATTGTGCAGCAAAAGATAGATATTGTCCGAATCAATTAAATAAAGGCGTAGCACACATAGACAAAATGTTTCAAGTGCGAAAGAACAGATCAAGCGCACAACAGAGCATTGCTCACAAAACTATCTTTGATTTCAGTGTTGTACTGTTCGTCTAGCAGCGCTCAAAGACGGCGCACGATCGGCTTTCGCCCGACTGCTTGATGTCGAGATTGGTGATGCCGGCGTCGAACCATTTGGTCACTATCGCACCGTTGTTGATCGCCTGAGCGCCAGGGATTTTCAAATTGAGACGACGCTGGCATGGCTGAAGCAACACTCAATTATCAAGGCGGCAATGGGCAGCCGCTCTCCCAACATTAAGAGCCATAGTAAACTTTGGGGATATAGGGAGGAGGGGGAATGAGTGACAGCGGGCTGCGTCTTATTCCTTTGATATAATGGCATAAATAAATGAAACACAAAACCCAATCGGCACAGAGACAATCGGCACGGCAATTGGGTACAGTGCACAGAGGCTCCCTAAAGAGAAACAGATCACATGCGCCGACCGGTCCCCACTTCTAAGCGGCAGATCACATCCACTTGCCTAACGTTCTTTCCAGGACGAGAAACCTTTCATATCAATTATAGAGATTTACCGTGTTTTTGATCAGGCCCCAAAGTCTGCTGTCATTGCAGTCGGTGTAGATCTTGAGTCGGATGTCAATTTGGGTCGTTTCGTCTGTATGACCTTGAACCTCAAAGCTGCCATCTTCGCCCGTTTTTGCGCATCCAAGAGTGTCGTTGGGATCAAATGCTACAAAATAAGAACAGTATATCGATATTCTGCAAGCGCTGCTTAAGTTTTATCAGCAATGTGAAGTAAATAAGTTATGATGGGTATAAAGCAGATATTCGGCGAAAAAAAGACTATCGACGCGAACAGCACTCATGCTCTTGCAAAGTGAACGTCTCATCCAGTGGTACAGGGTTTTAAAAGAAGCAGTAAAGGCTAATTTGATAAATGGATTATTTGTACTTGACTTAACAGGTCATTTCGATCCTTTAATTGATTTTCTTAGATGACATTGTTTAGCAGCACTCAGTATTCAGACAGAGTTGAATACCAACACTTTGCAAACGTTCACTAATAATTCAATTGCAAAAATATTGGTACGTACTGTCATGATCCTGAAGCTTGACAACAACGCCCACAGCTGGTTTACCACCGCAGGTCAGTTTTCCTTTAACACCGGCGCTTTGAACACGCGCTTGGCTGGAGGCGATGATGGAGAAAAGAATGCAGACCGAGAGTATCTTCATTTTCTCGTTCTATCGTCTGCCTTTTACAAGGACACAGCAGCAGTCGGACGTTGGCGAGTGTGCACTGAACTTCGTCTTATATATCTCATTTTTGAGCAATCGCTCCCATTTGGCAATCAGGTTGTTACAGACACACGATCGCGGTGCTACGTACGTAAAGTTCTCAAATTAGTACAAGTGACGTCAACTAATTCTTTTCATCGTTTCTCTATTAGTAAGCGAACTAAACGAAATGAGAAAGATGACGTCAACTGATCACACTTTGGCACACACGCAGAATTAAATTTGTACGCCGCACTTTCATACTTAGATGTACTTGCTTTTTACCGCCCCAATAAGATAGCAGCAATGGGGTAAAACGCAGGTTTTTATGTTAATATTAAAAATGTAGCGAAAAGTGCAAATTTGATTTGTTGTTTCGATTATTATAACTATTCAACAGAGCTCAAAGGCAGCGCAACATCGGAGGTCAAACTGCCCATCAACATCGAGATAGATGGCGCCATAGAGAATTATTTCGCCACATTTTTACCACTAGAGCGTGCCTAACTGCCACAAATTTGCGTTAAAATAAAACTTTGATCAGCTGGATAGCGAGCGCATGGGTGACAGAAACATCGAGGAAATGAGAGAATGTAAAATGTGTCAGCAGCACGAATGCTGGCCAGTTAGCGACCGTATGTCAAGTCACTTGTCAAGTCACCGTAAACTTCCAAAACAGGCGTTTGAAAGAGACAGCAAGAGAGCAACGTATGATAAAGAGCACCTGTAAAATCTTTTCTCTAAGATGAAACGTAAAGTAACAGCCTCAATAGCAGCTTTATTCTACAGTGTATGCATAAATGATGGAAATAAAGTATTTTCCATTGTTCAGGCAGCAATCACACATAAACATCGACGATTTCGTGCCTTCTAATGAGATGAATTAGTAAAAATTAAGCTAAAATTTTGCCATACTTATCCACTATTTACATTAATTTTTTACAAAATGACATAGAATTCAATCAGAAGTGGTAAACTGTCAATGTCTGGGTGGATGTCATCATTCTTCCACCCTGACATCTGTGTATAATGTTACTTATATGGCCATACTTCATTTGCCAACTATCGCGAGGGTTGCTCAACGCCATTGGCAAATTTAGCGACAATCTCATCTTTACCAAATTGTACTTTGATCGTCTTAGTATGTAGCACAAACATTTATCATTTCTCTATGTCGAAGGATTTTGAGTACTGCAGGTCTATGATAAAGATTTTATTCAAAAGATTGTTGGAGAGTTATTATCAACAGCGTTCAAAGATCGCACACGCTCGACTTTCACTTGGCTGCTTCATGTCGAGATTGGTTTCGCCAACGTCGAACCATTTTGTCACGGTTTGTCCATCGTTTATTGCTTCCTTAGGAATTTCAAATGTGATTCTACGTTGGCATGGCTAGAATAATAAAGCTTGTAAATTAGAGAGCAAACGAAATGAGCGTGATCATTCATCAACCGCACAGCCAGGCTGGTACCGAAAATTCCTCCATATAACGTCCTCTTAAAATGTGTTTTAGACGAGCAGTAAAAATTTTGAAATGAACTGCGCATTAACACCAGCTCTTTCAAGCACTGAAGCTTTGCGCCTATTTCAAAGTGAACAACAATTTACATTACCATAAACTCTTTCTCTGTAATCTAATTTCCCTTACCGCTAACATAGGAGGCAAATTTTTGGGAAATTCCGATTAGGCGGACGCAGGTAGCAACTGCATGCATTTAGAAAAATGCCAGTTATGATCGAAGGGTGATATTCAAATTTAAATTGATTGAGTGTTCATTCTATGCAAAGTGACGTCATAAGACCCTTCAGTTCTCATTAAAGTCAATCATTTAATTGGTCATTTAAAACGCTTTCAAATTTTCAATTTAAAATTAGACGTTATTGAATGATATAGAAGATTTTGAATCAAAGTTTACAGAATATGAAATTCACTGATGCCATATCGCGAGGTTACAGCTCTGTTATAAAAATTATCAATGTACTGCGCATATTAAAAGAAATTTGTTTGTTTCACCAAGACTGCTTTAAAGAAATTTTAGATAATGATTGAAAGAATAATATTTGATTTACTTACAGTATTTTTGATCAATCCCCACAAAGAACTGTCGTGACAGTCGGTGTAAATTTTGAGACGCAAGTCGATTAAGGACTTTTCATCTGTAAATCCTTGCACTTCATAGCTGCCGTCTTCTCTAGTCTTATTGCATCCGAGAGTGTCGTTTGGGTCAAACGCTGAAATTTAATGGCTAATCGGTCGTTTCGTGAACAAAATTGTTCTATTGAACCAGCAAAGCACACAAGCATAAAACGATTAGGAAGAGGCAGAGAGTTCGTTGTTCCTCCGAGGCGTACTGCGGAACAAAAAAAATACGATAAAAGAATTGCCATTATTTATCATAATGATTGCTTTGGTTCTGACGAAAAGACCATTTAGATGATTAAAGATGACGGTTATATTAGCTGAATAGACTTACTATCGTGGTCTTGCAGTTTGACGACTACGCCGACCGCCGGTTTCCCGACGCAAGTTAATTTTCCTCTCATACCTGCGCTTTGTATACGAGCATCGTTTTGTGATATCAGTGAGCAACAAAGTAAAAGCGTCGCAATGTATTTCATTCTTGATATATCTGTTGCGTCGAACAACTCAAGTTTCTCTACGAATACTTAACAACTTGAGTAGCACGCAGAAAAATACGCTTTATGAAAGTTCGTTCTTCATATCAGATTGAAAATCTGGTTTTGACCAGAGTGGGCGTCTAATTTACGGAGCGTGACACTGTGCGCTGACGAATTTCGCTTGTTTTTATTTATAAATATGAATCGATGAGACGATAACTGTGATCGTCATATTCTTCTGTCGTAATTCAATACGTGATTCGATGCGATGCATGAAATGAGGGCAGAACTTAAGAGTTTCAATTTCACATTCACGTGGTATTAGCTCGTTATAGCGCATTAATCATAGATACAGACATATTTTTAGTTCTATTAAATCGGAGAGAGGAGTTCTCAAGAGAATATTATCTTTCGAGGAGTGAAGTAGTGTGTCACCGCGGAAAGAGATTGATTATGAGGAAACGAAACGTAGTGAAAGTCATAGTAGTGAAAAAACTTTCGATATTTGACTTCTTACGATAAATCCTGTGGGACACTTTGCCAGCCCATCGTAAAAACCCCAAGCAGAAATCAGTGCTGATATCAATTCGGTGTACTAGTCATATCTCAATAGCGAAGTTTCATTTGATGAAAACAACTTTTCCCGTACCATTTAGGAAAGCTGCTGCTCGGCGCATAAATATGCACATTTGTTTTATTCGCGCATTCAATCTCAATCCACCGATACTAAAAGCAACCTTCAAATAACTTCGCGTGGAGTCAAACTGGTTGGCGCATCGTCAGTTTCTGATTATCCTTGATATTGTGAAAAGTAGAAACCATACTGATAGCGTATTTATGCAACATTATAGTAATCTTTATTCTGATGAGCACATACAGTACCAGTACATTTAATGGCAACAATTATACGAATCTATTAATAAGCGCAATTCTATGCACTAATTTACACAGCAACATTTGTTGTGCCATGAAATAGAGCCAAAATTGCTGTGAATGCGAATTCAATCATGGTGATGGCGGACACACCGAACAGTAGTCCCATATTTCCACCAGTATCGGATAGCGCGTTCAATGGCTAAAACGTTGAAATGTAACACGTAATAGATACGCAAAAAAACTGTGCGGATAATTTTTTAATATTCATTTAAAATTGAACTATATCAACTCTGTCAATTTTGTATCGAAATGGATACTTTTGAAGTTACTCTGAAAATTTTCTTTATTCTAAATTCAGCACAATGTTTATTTTGATTTGGAAAGTATTCAATGTAACACGAAAAGTGTCCAGTCTACAGCAAGAATGGTATGAATAGTCTTCAATATGAGTTGGAAACCATTAAGTAATTAATAAGAACGTTTCGCTGTTATTGATTTATTTTTAAATTATTTGTGAAGAATTTAATGCATTTGATATTAAAAAAAGAACACTTACCGGATAAAGTTGAACTTCTTGAAGTTTTAATGAAATAATGTTGGCGTAGTACACAGACACCTCTATCCTTGCATTATTGATCTGATCGTAACATTCCTCCTTTATAGTAGCATTCGTTTGCGTCGAACAGGAAGGCGGTACTTTACGGAATTTTGTTCTTGATGCAGATATTATAAAATCAATTTGACTGAAAGCAAAGAGTTGCAGCAGTATTTCAAAAGTAGCCAAATGTGCTCCTTTTCACCCTAAATTCATAAAATATCAAAAAATGAAGTAAAAACTTACTTGCAAGGAAGTGGACATTTGCAGTTCCATAAAGTTGGATCAGAATAGTTAGCGTTGAATTCGGATACACATGTTTTCAGATCCAGAGCGCAAGCTTTTTTATCCTCTGGAATAGGATAGTCCGGATCCATGCAACCACACATTTTGTAGAGCGCGTCCTGATAACAACTGCGCAAGCAGCCCTGAAAGCATTTTTTTAAAATATTTCTTCTGACAGCAAAGTATTCACAAAATTGCGCAAACAAATGGCTTTAGTTGTTAAATATAATTTACGATCTCACTTCTTCAATGATAAGAAAGCATGGTGCTGATTTAGTAGCAGAAAGGTTCAAGTGACAAACTCAATTGCCCCCACTTCTTACTTGTTCTTTCTGCATCTTTTCTTTGGCTATAACTTTGACCCGAAACTGCGTGATTTCTATACCGATGATAAAATATTCTTTCGGCAACTTGTTAATGACGAAAAAGTATTAAAGTTTATGTTAAGCACGCAATCGGTGAGCGAACTTGTTAACGTTTAAGAGCGAAAAGATTCTTACTTCAATCATGTATTGACCGGGATAGTAGTAAGACGGAACTGAATACTTGTCGCTCGTACATTCCCCGAACGGTGCGCCGAGTCGCTGAGTTTCTGTCTAAAAAGATCAAAACATATGCCAATCCTCACATTCAGGGACTGTTTCATTAAGCTATTCCAAATGAGGAATTGAAAGCGCAGTGCATGGTGAGAACACAGAAAATTATCAAAAAAGATCAATCAATGCGCTAATAATTCGGCAAGTGAAACAGGTTGATGAATTAGTCTCCTAAAGCATAATATATCACTGCTGACCCGCGAAATGATCATGGCAGTGACGGTGCCTGGAGTTACGGTATAGCTGACGGAATCGGGATAGACCAGCTCGTGTTTATCGTGAATGAATACGCGGATGCCGGCAACATCCGTCCAAGAAACGTAGTCGCTCTGATCGATGTTCATCATCATGGCCAGGCCTAAAGGAGAAGATAAAGCTAATGTATTGAAGGTGGGCACCGCTCGGCGCCTAGTCAGTAAGAGTGGCGCAAAGATATGTACGCATTTTAAGAAGCATATTCAAACGTAAACTGTGTCCCTGTTTTTGTGTTCCCCTGTAGAAGCAAGATCCGCGTCAGTCATTTTTCTGTTCGATTCACTGCTAAAAGGAAGGCAAAAGGTAGCTCCTTAAAAAGGGCTGAGAGACAGTTTCACCGACAAACTGCATTCCGGACGTTAATTACTATTAACAACCCTACTTTTCGGCCTTAACTTTACTCTCCACCACACTCATCTCTAACGAATACAGTAAAATATTCTTCATACCTCCTTTCTCGCCCGCTTGAACGGCCTTGAAGTCTCTAGTCGAGTTTTCAGGATTGAACGTGTAGCAATTGCCCAAGACAGGATCGTTGAAACCTGCGAAATGACCCCTAAACAGTAAAGAATAGTTATTTGCTTCCTCGTTTCTGTATGTTTTCCTGTACAGGTGTTATTTGCTCACTTTTTTATAGTTATTTAAGAAAACGAGAACTAAAAGGTGCGAATTCGAGTCATGATTATCTCTTTTGAAATAGTTAGAATATGACAGCTGAGGCTGTTTAATCCATTAGAAAACTGTAGCCTTGTATCAGTATCATAGAATGATTGCAACTGAGGAATTATGGAACTACGGAAATGCCAGCCCCGTTACTAGTCTGTTATTTCCGATCAAGTTCGGTTTTCTGATCAATTAACGCGCCAGCAAGTCTGCGACGCTGCAGTTTTCTTGACTGAATTATCCTCTGGCCTGTAGAAAAGATTTACATTGGCAATCTTTAAGTTTCGAATTTATTGGACAATTACGAATTCAATAATTTTGAATTGCTTATCAAAAGCTGGCCCGCTTTTGTCTAAAAGATTGCCCTATAAACACGGCAAACTCTCTCCAATGCCTCACTCCATATTGCATTCGCGCTCTTCATAGGTGCACCACATGACCATTTGATCGAGTGACCAGCTGAGCTTTGCTCTCTCAGCTGCCGTCAGCGAAGCGGTGACGTAGCTGACAGATTCGCTCACTGTTGACGACACGGCAAGGGTATTGTTCTGGGCGGCATTAGCGACAATGCTCGAGAGAGCGCCATCGGGCTTGACCAAATTGTCCGCCTGAGCAATAACGCTCATGCCTGAAAGCGCTAATTGTTTGTATGCTGTAAGATAAATATTAATGTTGCACTGGTGTTTGACGCACTCCCTTACAAGGCTCTTTTTCTCTTTGGCATTCGAGGCAGGGTAGTACGGTATCGTAACTCATTGTACAGGAACGATAATTTTGCCTCAGTCTGGCAGATAACAGTAATACTTTTGCAAATTACAATAATTTTAATAGTTTTCTTAGCAGAATAACATTTAGCTTCCATTTATGACCGATTACTGCCTCCCCACCACTGCATGGCACAGTTTGAGTGACGCTACCGAGTCAAAGTGACATCAAAATATAACGCCAGTTGCGGCATCATTCAAACCTAGCCACCGAGGACTCCATTCGGTCATGTAAAGTGTATAAATTCAATAAGCGTAAGATATGACGTAATATAGATATCCAATCTCGCCGCATTTTATAGCAAATAGCGCTAATGTTTGTACCTGTTTTGCACAATTCACCGGTGAATTCTGGACTGCAGACACAAGAAAATTTGTTGATCAAGTTCAGACAGGTCGAATTGGTGTCCTTCAACGAGCACGGGCTTGATTCGCATTCGTCGATCTCTGTTTCGCACTTCTCACCAGTATACCCATCAAGACACGTACAGACATAGTCATTTATTAAGTCCGTGCATTGACCGTGGACGCATTGTTCGAGGGCGTCTTTGGGGCAATCGTCAATGTCTGAAGATAAAATTGTACTTAGTTGTATGAACGCTCAAAGGCTACACGTCAATCTCAATTCGAGTTATCAAACAATCATTTCAGAATCGAATCCATCTCAGCTCGATTTTGACATCTTTCAACTGAATACGAGAACGGCCTTACTTGTTTCACAGTAGGTGCCAGTGAACCCAGACGGACAAGTGCAGACAAATCTGGTTGCAGTTGGTACGCATGTGGCGTTATTCCTGCACGGATCGTCGTTGCACGAAGAAACGGCTAAAACAAACAAATACTTGACTTAGCGCCACTTTCCTCTACATAACATTACGCTTTGAAATGGCCTGCACATGTCGGTCATCCCTTATCGGGAGTTGAAAGTTTATCGTCTCTACTCCTGCTAGGAGGAAAACTAGACCCAAATCGAATCATACATATTTTACTGCTATCATTTCCCATTTCAATTTAGCAGTATATTTATTAATTTGTATCAAAGTTATTGCTGAGGTTTCAGTAATATAGGACGGTCCCTGGATATTCATCTTACGAAATTTCGATTTCGCTTACTTTGTTCGCAGAGAGTTCCTTTGTATCCAGCAGCGCAATCGCACCGGAACGAGGAAGGCGGAGAGAATTGGTTTCCGCCAACCAACGCACACTCACCATTGTTCATGCACGGCTGGCTGAGGCATATGGTAATTTCTGAAGAACAATACTAATGCAATTACTTGACTTTGCTGTTGGACAGTCATTCGACTAGAAACGAAAACAATTGAATCATTAATCAAATGACGATTTCTGGGCTGACAGAAAGTAGCTACAGTAACTATGCTTAGTTGGTAAATTTCGATACGCTAAAATTTGTTGGCAAAGTCTAACTTTGTTAAAGTAAATGCCTTCCATAATAAAAATTGTGTGTAACAGAGCAGTAAGTTAGATATTTTGCACTTACCCGTTTCGCAGTTGTAACCGGTGAATTTTTCCTTGCATTTGCACGAGTAGGTGTTGAAACCGCGACTGCACGTAGCGCCATTCTGACAGGGAATGCTAAGGCACGTGTTAATCTCGCTCTCGCAATTTTTTCCAGTATATCCGGGTGGACAAATGCATTCATAGTAGCCATAGCGATCTTTACATGTGGCCTGGTGCTGGCAGGGGCTTGAATTGCACTGGTTGATAGCTAAATACAATGTAAATTATGTACTTGCGCTTGCGTCATCTTTACATGAAAACTGATTCATCTCTATAGTTCTTGGGGTACTCTATATTTTTTAACATAAATTCGACTGAAGAATTGGTAATATCAACTAGCTATTGTAATTCTATCATAGTCAATGTTTTAAGTTTTGCACTTTCGTAGCTTTCTCGATTTACGTTAAACTAAGCAACATCGTTGAGGGCGCATTTAATTTTTCTAATAATTTTACACACATAAGAGTAGGACTGCAAGTAGTACCTATAAATGTATTTATCACTATATATGGATACAAAGCCAGATTGAAGCACGTGAAAAATGGCGCAAAAGTTGAAAGCGTGATAAGGCGGGAAGCAATTTTCAGTAGCTTGGTATTCTGTAAATTGTCTGAGTGAGATCAGTTTTAGGTTAGAGAGCTGAAAATCGGTGTATAGTGATGGAACTTAAAATGGAGAGCAAAAGATTTTTACTTTATTTTTATTACCTACTCTGAAGCTGTTAGCTCTGTGAATTGTAGATTATTCAAGCAACTGCCTTGCTTTATTTTGAAGTAGGGAAGGGAAACTGAATCATCGGTCTCGAATGCGGCAAACATAAAAATTATTATCTTACTTGTTTCACACGTAGACCCGGTGTGTTCTGAATCGCAGAGGCAGACAAAATCTTTGCCGCTATTTGCGCAGGTAGAATTGGCTGAGCATGGGGCGCTGAAGCAAGCACCAATATCTGAAATATTTATGGCTTAGAGAATCCTGTTCTGGAATGAGGGAGCAAACAAGCCTCCCCATGGGATTAAAACGTTTTAAGTCCGATATAAAATGAGCGGCGGAGTCAAGTAAAGACTTAAAAGATCGAATGGAGGTAGATTTCACGGTCATCTTGCCTGAGTTTGCCTCATTTGCTGGTGATGGGAGACACTTCAACCTCCTAGATGAAAAATTAACGATGCGCTGATTATATAGCAATATATCCATAATACTACATACTTTTTGTCCTACGATTATTATATGGATAGTTTGCCTTCGCCCGCTGTGTCATCAGAATCAATGTTATAGTGCAGTTCAAGTATTTGCGCAGTTTATATGCAAATCACTTGCATTTCCATGTGCATAAGCAAACTATCTATCAGGAACAAAAAGCGAGATGGAAAAGTGGTCGATCCTAAATAAATCCCTCCTTCAATTTGTGTTTACCAATTTTTATAATCGAGAAAAAATTACCAGTTTCGCAGTATTTGCCAGTGTATCTTCCACTGCCGCAGGAACATGTGTATCCCTCAGCTGTGTCTTTGCATTTCGCGCTATTCATGCATGGACTAGAGTCACAGCTTAGCTTCTCTTTTGCTGTAGTTGACGTTGACGACAGTTTCGTTGTTGTCGGCGCTAGAGTCGATGTAGTTACAAGTGCACTAGTTGCTAAATTAAAACTTTGTTCAAGAAAATTTTACACTTGTAAAGCAATAAATATGTTTACGTTATAAAAATTCTCTAACCAATTTTAAAGCAAGGCGCTCGATATATTTATAAAGTTTATTTTATATCTCTACTGAGTTATTAATTTAAGCTTGAAACTTAATGCGGTTTCTCACCCATAGTGCTCGAGGTGGTCATTGTAGTAGTTGGTTTCGTGCTTGTCGTGGTCACCGTGACTGGCTCCGAAGTCTTTGTCGAAGTCACTGTTAGTGCAGCTGAGCTTGTTGACGCTGAAAATGTAGTATTTTTTAATAGCGTCGGAAATTGTTTGTGTGCCAAACGTACTTATTGTCGATGGAATAAGAGTTGTTGTTGGCGCTGTTGTTGAGCTTGATGTACTCGTTGAACTTGTTGTCACCATCTTTGTTGTAGTAACCAGTGTTGATGTGGAGGTGCTGGCAGAGCTTGTTGACGTTGAATGAGTAGTTGTAGTTGGAGTTTTAGTGCTTGTGCTCGTAGTCGTTGTGCTCGTGGTGCTAGTAGTCGTTGAAGTAGTTGTACTTGTTGTTGTGGGTGTAGTAGTAGTAGTAGGGGTTGTTGTACTTGTGCTTGTTGTTGTTCTGGTAGTGGTACTACTGGTCGTAGTCGGCGTTGTAGTGCTTGTCGTACTTGTAGAAGTACGAGTAGTGGTGCTCGTCGTACTGGTTGTAGTTGTAGGCGTGGAAGTACTTATGCTTGTTGTTGTTCTGGTAGTGGTACTGCTGGTCGTAGTCGGCGTTGTAGTGCTTGTTGAACTTGTAGAAGTTCGAGTAGAGGTGCTCGTTGTACTGGTTGTAGTTGTAGGCGTGGAAGTACTTGTGCTTGTTGTTGTTTTGGTAGTTGTACTGCTAGTAGTAGTTGGTGTTGTCGTGCTTGTTGAACTTGTAGAAGTTCGAGTAGTGGTGCTCGTCGTACTGGTTGTAGTTGTAGGTGTAGTAGTACTTGTACTTGTAGTTTTTGTGCTAGTTGTGCTGCTGGTAGTAGTCGGCGTTGTAGTGCTTGTTGTACTCGTACTAGTTGAAGTAGTTGTGCTCGTTGTACTGGTTGTTGTACTTGTTGTACTGCTGGTAGTGGTTGGCGTTGTAGTGCTTGTTGTAGTGCTTGTAGTAGTCGGCGTTGTTGTACTTGTACTTGTA
>NIUQ01003380.1:0-17719 GCA_002796945.1 Plectus sambesii
TAATTTTATTTGCATGGCGGTATTCTTTTGAATTCAAGATTCGGACTTACCACTGTCACGATATGCCATTAAATGATTATAAAAAGTAAAAATTCACAAATTTCGCATCTTTTTACTCATCGTTATGCTCTCTTTCTATGCTAGTTTAGTGCTCGCTTTATTCTTCATTAATTTTGCATTAATTTTGTCTTTTCGAGAGAATTGCAGAATTGCAACTTTTTTCGCACCACGATTTGTGGTACGAGATTTTTTTCGCAACTGTTGCAGAATTGCGGAATGCGCGTGTGTCCGTGTACCAGAGGGACATTGGGATAACGCTCAAGTTTTCCAGTGCGTAAGCAGAAAACAAGGTTATATTACGTTAGTGCAGCCGTTGTCCTTAAGCAAAAACAAGGTCTGTTTTAGTACATAAACAAACTCTGTTTTACGCTAGTGAGTCGTTGTGCACTATGCAAAAACAAAGCTTGTTTTCTGTTAAGGTGCTCTAGCGGACTTTGTGAGGGCGGGCCGAGGCGGCTAGGCTTAATGGGCAGCTCCCTTAATTCTTTTCATAAATTCTTGATTAATGACGAAATTAGCCCCCCCCCGTAAAGTATATATACCAGGCTTACTTTAGATTTTAAAGTCCACTAGAGAAATTCATCAATTTGTTCGCATATACACAGTACTTCACAAACATCCAATGGACCGAGACACAACGCAATGGAAAACGGGCGCGCACACATGCACAATCATGAGAGCAATGACCTTGAAATCTACCCCTTTACGAAGACAACAACGAAACACCAAGTTCAATGTAAAGAGTGACTGCCTACTGTATGGGCTGATAGCTTTGATTCACAGTGAAACTGACTATCTAATTGAAACCTCCGAGCTTAGTATCAATCTCATTCTGAAAGATTTGTTCTCGTCGGTTCTGCTTCCCTGGCTGCCCTTCCAACGGGTCTTGGCCAAAAGTAGACTCATCCGTCAACTGCCCATTGCTGCCGCGGTAGATTTCGGCAGCGTGGGCGGCCGAGGGAAGCACGCCGGCTGGAAGCAGGTAATTGCCGCGATGCAGAGTGTACTGCGATGGGATGCCTTTGCCTAAATTAATTTTTTTATTTTCGGGATATAAATTATTTTGTAATTATAGGATGGAAGCAGTTGAATAAAAAGGCACGATACGAAAGGTGAGTTGTTTACCAGTGATCGTATGGTTGTTCCAGCCGTCCATCCAGCGTTGAAGAAGTATTCTCGCGACGGAACAGCCTACAAAGCTGGTGGCGAAGAGATTCGTCAGATTGTGACGATCTAACGTGTGGTTGTTCTCCATTTCAATGAATGCCCATTTGATTGGCAGTCCGACTAGTGCGTTCACTTCCTGCCACAATCTTTCAACGCGATTGTTCTGCAATTATATGTTTTATTTTCTAAATTTCAGAAAAAGAGAGCTTGAATAGTAAGGGTGCGCAATACTCTATTTGAATTTAAAACATTGATTTAGTCGAAGTTCATATATTTATTTCACTTATGATTTTGGCATGTTTTTCTGCTGTATGTGTGCTACTAACAAACCTTGCATGACGTAAGCTACTTGAAAGATGGGCGACGACATATGCTTCCATCCCGTTTGATGCGGAAATCTTTTAGGTATTCTTGGATAAACTCGCAGAGGAAAAATTCCCGACCGCAATCTGCGATAATTTGTTCCCACATTCCAAATTCCTCAACAGCAGACTGGTAGATCTTTTCGTAAATGGTAATGTTGTTTTTTCTTGGCATTACAGCGCCCCGGCAGACAAAAGCAGACTTTCCGTCAACGGCAGTTACAAACACCACCCCGTATCCGACACATTTTTCATTTTGATCGAGATGCAAATTTTCCCCAAAATGGGACGCAAAGTACGACTGAGGATTGAGTTGCCTCTGGACGCCCTGTCGTCGATTTTCCAAGTAACTGCCAGCAACTGTGCTCTGAGCGGCAGAAATGCGCCTCTGGGAGGAAATTACGCCTAAATATACATAATTACACTTTTACACTGGAACGCACTGAAATAAAACCTTTTGATCGCAGAAAACCTTGCATCGTTTTCCGTCCAGGAGCGCCGTCGATTTCTTCTGTAGCTTTGCGCACTTCACTTTCAAGTTCTTCTTGGCTTAAGCGCTGGACGACTTTAATGTTGTGCTCTTGCATGAAGCGCTTGAGCGTTCTGGTAGTGAAGTCTGCTTGCTCTGGATAGGATGCACAAATCCAGTCTCTAGCCTCAGCGATCGTCTTGCAAACGCCATTTTCAAACAGTTGACTCACAAAAGCAGCATCAAGCCAAGGCAACGCCGGCATGATTCTGAAAAAAGAATATTTAGCAGTTTAGAATACGAATTTGAGGGAATATGCAATGAAAGCTAGATTTTTCGGAAAAAACAAAAAATGTAAGCACTGGCGGGATAAACAAAGAATGCAAGCGCTAGCGGAATAAACAAATACCCCAAGCGCTAGCGGGGAAAACAAAAGAAGCCTAATTATTATTATTATTATTCAACTATTCAGTCGTACGGATTCATACAGCAGCCGCCAATAGAGCAATTGAGTAATTATGCCATAGGCAATAAAAAGTAGGTTGGCACTGACAGATATCAACTCTATTGTGTATCCCCAATATAATGCTTCATCTCTCAGTTGCACACCAGTTTCCATTGCCTCTCCCTCACCAGCTTGTGTACGTCTCCAAGAATGGCCCTTCCTCCTCCTACGTGTGTTAGTGTTGATATGAATGGGGACGAAAAGCGGGTGACGGTCCGTAATTTAAAGCCCAGTCACATCGCCATGATGTACTCCCTCGATCCCGATACAGTCTGGCTTGTCGACTCCCAGAACCTTGTCTATATGCAATCCCCTGATCGTCAGTCATTCGAAGACGTTGATCCTTCTCAAGGGCCCTTCACTGTGCTGGGTAACCCGCTGCAGTCGTCATTCGTTCCAACGCTTCCTCCCATGCCATCTATCAATCATCGGTAAGTAATTCAACTATTTTGTGGCATACACTGTAACCAGATATAAGCACTGAAATATATTATTTACGGAAATAGTAGCGCTGTGCTAATATTGTTTCAGTCCCCCTCTACAGTGTGCCACTATTTCCGCGTGTGCTACTATTTTAGCGTGTGCTACTAATTCCGTAAATACAGTGTATTATTTTACTATCTAGTTTTCTCGTCGCTATAAATTTTATTGGGATGAACATAGCATATTCATAAACGTTACACTTAGAAATCGGCATGTATTAAAGCTGAAGAGGGGGTAGGAGAGGGATAGAGCTTTCATAAAATACAATATTTTGATTATTTCTTTTTCAGTCCTGTTGCTCCACCACCTTTTGGTGTAGCACCGGGGGCGCGCACGGTTGTCAATCAGCCGCCTGGTCTTCATCAAGTCCGACGGCAGGTCCCGACTCGCCCCGTTAGTCCAGAGCCTCTGACGAAGACGATCAAGGTGACGCATTGCGGACGAGGCCCGCGAGGTGGTCTTGCACCAACGAAGGGCATGACGCACATTGTGCTCACAAAGGAAGAATGCAACGTTCCGACGATAAACGCTAAACTGCAGTTAGTACTACGCGCTCGCTCCACTGCGATGCGCTCGCTATGCTCCATACTAAAACACATCTGCCTGCGGTAACTACTCATAGGGGTTACGAACTGTTTAGACAACTAAAGCCCTCGGGGTGAAATCGAGGAGTAGAAACAAGAACGGCGACCTCGAATAGGTGTCGTTAAACACAGAAGAAGACTGCGCGGCGCTGGTGAACAATTGAGTGCCGCAAGGCACTCGCCACACGTCCTTCACAAACGGCGACCATAAGCCATTGGGTCGCAATAGCGCAAAGTACAGCTCGGAGAGCCATTCTGGCACTATCAACGTCCCTTTCACTTGCTCAGGTCCCGAATCGTTCGGACGATTAGGGATATAGGAGGACAGAGCCAGTTCATTTCTCCACTCCAGTGACACGGGAATGCGCCTACTGCCTCTGCGCCTGGTACAGAGTACTTGTAATTAAACCGCGGTAACTTCGCATTATGATGATCCGCAAAGTGATCGACCGAATGCGGCCCCCATTTGTGCTCGCAAATGCGAAAAAAGGATGACTTTACGCCCCAGTTGTCATAGTCAACGATACGACTAGCCTCATCGGCTTCCGCGTTTAGCTCGCGAGGCACCCAAACTGGGTAGATTTTACAACCGCTGCTAACTCCAAAGTTGTAAATGCGCTCCGCTAATGACCGCAAAACTGGTAGCCCACTACCCTTGTTAATAATCGCCACCGCGCCCTTATTATCCGTTTGGATAACGACGCGCCGCCCCTTTATCAGTGGGCTAAACGATTCTAACGCGAACAGAATGGTTTTCACCTCCCTGTAGGTACTTGATTGCGCCGCTTCGGCGGTATTAAAGGACGTAGACGCAACATGTTTTCGCCCATCGCAATCATAGTAAACCGCCCCTGCGGCCGTAGCTGAGGCGTCTGCCGCAATTAAGCTCATAGGCGCGCTCGCCACTACCGCCTCGCAGTAATTCACTATCTCGCCACACTCTCGTAAGCTTGACTGTTGCTAGTCTCACATCTGGGGCTGACCCCGCCGCGGTCGCAACCGACCCGCCGGCCACATAAATCCTCTCTGCGCCAGCTGACTGGTGCAAAGAGCAGACATTCAACGCATGCAGTGAGCGTTTCCAAAACAACAGTTCATCGTGCTGTGCGCTAGCAAACATAAAACAGAAATTGATGTTTGGGAACACGGCGTTGATAGCCTCGTCTTCAGTTGAACAATGCATCCTAGCACTGATGCCATTGAGATGAGCTTTCCTGCAATGCGCATGCAATCGCGTGCAGACTGACAATTAGTGCAAAACAATGAGTTGATTAGGTTGAGCGCTGACGTAATCCGCTTTGTTGACACCTCTACCTGAAATTGATAGTGATGCCTAGCCAATCTAGCCGCTGCACTGGGTTCCAGATGCACTTCTCTGGACTAGTGATGACTCCAGCTGCTCGCAGGTCTGCCTGCATGTGTTCCGACAAGGTGATCGCTTGATCTTGGTGGGGTGCAAAGAAAATACCATCGTCCAGGTATAGTGCACACATATAACCGCGTGAACGTCACAAGTGCACAAGAGGACAAAACACTTTGTGAATATCATGGGTGCAGGTGACAGACCAAACAGTAACACCATGTACACAAAATAACGAACACCACCTCCGAAGTTCCAACTGAACCCCAGATATTTACAGTCATCCTCATGCATATCGATATGATGATAACCAGACTTCATGCCAGAAGTCCCCATATACTCCTGATTGGGTAATAAGTCACGCCCCGCGTCAAGCGCCTCATATTTAACCTGAGTATGCTCCAGGTAAGTAATGAAAACCGACCAATCGAGAATCAACCATGGTTTAACTACATTAGTCGCAATCATAAGCGGACTAACCACGTGCGGCCGATAGGCCACTTTGCGCACCGCTCCCGACCCTACGAGAGCTGCTATCTCCGCCTCAACAAAGCTCTAATGTAGCTCAGTAGACCCACTGTTACGACACTACAGCGCCAGGACTTGCGCGTTCTGAGCCAATGGCAAACGATAACCCTCAGCAATAACTGACAACATACAAGTTAGGGACCAACGTCTCCCAAACGAGAGGGCCCTACTCAGCGACCCTTTACCGATTACGCAAATCAACTGTAACCTCGACGCTTCGAACATTTCAGTGAATAAAATGGATGCAGGTGACAGACCGAATGGTAACACAGTGTAAACGAATAACGAACACCATCCCTGAAGTTCTTACTTAACCCCAGGTATTACCGTCATTCCAGGCATATCAATCAGATGATAACCGGAGTTCATGTCCAAAGTCCCAATATACCCCTGATTGGGTAGTAAAACACGCACTGCGTTAAGCGCCTCATACTTCATTGGACGCTTAAAATTAAACTTGCGTGAATCTGTCGTGGAGAAACAGAGAGACCGCCGGGGCGTTGGCCGGTAGATCGACTGGAAACATTAGGTACGGGCGGTGTCGCTTGTAATAATAATAGTACGAAGCAGGCTGCTGCTGCTGATGATGACCGGCGAACGGCTGGTGGCAGGGAGTCCCAACAGGTACGAAGAGGAGGCGGGCCCAAAGGCGGCGACCTGCGGCAGGAGACCAAACCTCCCCCTGAGGGGACGAGAAGCTGGGCGGCCCCCGCGACGCCGTAAGCGGTAGGCGGCGGATAGCCCAAAGACGTGTGAAATTCTCGCCGGTAGATCACGTGGTACCAGAAGTAAGGCGGAATAAGAGCTCTCGCTCGGTGAGTCAGCGCGTACGCACAAAGCAACCGTGCTACAGCGTTACAGCCGTAGAATTGACCTGATCTCCCTCGCCGCACTGGCTGTCAGTAATAGGCTCCGCCCACCTGGCTAGCAGCCAGGTCACAGTCTCGCACCGAACTGTATTGTAGTCCCCTACGGCCGAAGTACAATCAGTAAAATCGTTCAAAGGGTGCGTAATTGCCGATAAAAGCGGAATTCGCATCAGTGACGACCCTACAACTCGTGGTAAGTTTTAAAAAATATTTATTATGTAATCTTACGGCTATAATTAAAAAAATGCCATAGTTAATATATTGAATGGTAAAATGTCAAGTGTACATAATATCGGCGATATCTGATGTTGGTGCATTATATATTTAAGTAAGTAAGTTCCCTAGCGTTTATCCCGCTGCCGCAGGGTCCACTTTTTCAGGTCCTCCAAGGAAGGCCCTTATCGTTACGACACGTGCTCTTCCGGTCGGCCGTCGAATGCCTGACACCGGGAGCCCAATCAGAGAATGGGACTCAGTTGCCAACCGCGGCGGGGTAACGAACCAGTGTGCGTCCACCCTATGACGTGTTAATGAGCAAGCTCATTAACCACTGGACCACCGCGGCGGCTTTGATGCATTATATATTAATATGTCGAATTTTGTAGATCCCTCCTACTGGCACTTTGGGCAGAGGCAGGTTGGGAATGCTCTCAAGTACTACGCTATCAAAGCTGACCCCTTCTCTAAAGCTGACACTGAGAGTGACGCCTCAGATGAGAGCGATAAAGATTTCAACTCACTCATTCGTATGCCACTCGTGGCTCCAAGCGGCGCTTGAGTGAAAAGAAAATCGTCGCCAGGGTGACAAAGAAAATGCGTCGGGAGGCCGCCCAAAGCGCTTCTGACAGGGAACAAAGTAAGCCAATTATAATGGCAGATTTACTTCGATTTAAAAATTACTTGCCATACAATGATCATAAGATAGTCTGGCGTATTTTTGAGAAAAGTCCCGATTTTGATGAGACTAGAAGTATAAAATAAATTTTTTGTTTTCATAATAATAGGTTTTGCAAAGGAAAATCTTCATTTAGCTGACTTAATTTAATTTTCCTTTGTTTAGTTGCCGCTGCTGCTGTGGATAACACTCAATCGCCGCTGCGCGACACTTTACGCTGCACTATCTGCCTTGCTGTGAGCAAAGAGCCTACGGTGTGCAAGATCTGTGAGAACCTCATCGGGTAATTCTTGTGCGTCGATACATGGGCCACTGGCAATAGCACTTGTCCCCTGCATCGGTGCGACTGGGACACTGTAGATGGTTCAGGCTTCATGAAAACGCGTATCTCATTCGAAAATGTGCCTGGTTTGTACGAATAGTTATGCTGTTTTTCCAATTTGAGCGATATTTCATTTTCTAACTCTATGAGCTGCTCCGATTATCACTGCTGTGCCGTACTTTTTCCATTCACTGCTAATGCTCGCTTCATGTGTGATAAAGATGCTTCTATGGATCACGTGGATGTAGCGCAAGTGCATGTTAGCCTTACCTCATCGTTTCCGCTTTTGATAATTATGCGCGAATGTGTATGTCCTTTCCTTTGTTTACTTTCCAGTCAGTCGTCAGTTTCCTTTCGTTCAGTGATAAAAGTAGATTTCAAGGTCATGATTGTGTTTGTGTTCTCATGATTGTGTTTGTGTGCGCACCCGTTTCCTGTCACGTTGTGTCTCGGTCCATTGGATGTTTGTGGAGTACTGTGTATATGCGAACAAATTGATGAATTTCTCTAGTGGACTTTAAAATCTAAAGTAAGCCTGGTATATATACTTTACGGGGGGGCTAATTTCGTCATTAATCAAGAATTTATGAAAAGAATTAAGGGAGCTGCCCATTAAGCCTAGCCGCCTCGGCCCGCCCTCACAAAGTCCGCTAGAGCACCTTAGCAGAAAACAAGCTTTGTTTTTGCATAGTGCACAACGACTCACTAGCGTAAAACAGAGTTTGTTTGAGTACTAAAACAGACCTTGTTTTTGCTTAAGGACAACGGTTGCACTAACGTAAAACAACCTTGTTTTCTGCTAACGCACTGAAAAACTTGAGCGCTATCACGATGTCCCTCTGGTACACGGACAGATATGCATGCGAAAAACAAAAAATGGTTCGCTAAATCTGTTTTTGTTATACGCATAAATATAGCAAAAACAGATTGGTTGCAAATCTGTTTTCGCTATATATATGCGCATAGCAAAAACAGATTGACCGCAAATCGGTTGCATAAAGAGCGAGGGGTCGGGGTGGGGGCGGGGCGACGACGAAGCCTTTGTTTGGCTACAGTATCTAAACCGTTACGTAGAGTGCATCAAAAAATCCACCTCTAGAGTCGTTTTAAGAGTTCTTTAACTGGCTAATACTCTTGTGAGAGATAGGTGACACCGTAATTGAGAGAATTAGCGCGCAATCGCGTCTTCTTTATTAGCGTCACTGAGGAACGAAAATAGCGTGCAAGCATAAGAAGTGACAATCAAATCGAACTTGAGTATTTTAATTCAAGCGCAATTACTACAGAGGGAATTATGGAAATGCGATCAATGAGACAAAACACTACAACGAGATCGTGCATATAGGAGAATGAAAATCATAAACATGAATTTACTACAGCACATTAGAAGAAACAAAACTATGCCACAAATCGGAGGCATGAGAAAGAGTACATCGAATACAGATTGCGATCAAGAAACGGAAAAAACTTCGAACGCGCCCTGTCTGGACTCCAAACGCGCCTTATGTTTTTTTGGTCTCCAAACGCGCCCTATGTTTAGCCGTGGTCTCCAAACGCGCCCTATGTTTGACCATGGTCTCCAAACGCGCCCTATGTTTCAGTCATCGAAAAGCATTCCCATACAAAAAATGAAGTGCTAATTAAATTAGAACAAAATACATTGTGCCCCCTAAGTTGATCAATTCTACTCTACTCCGCAATTGCGAATAACCTTGTCCCCCACCCAAATAAAAATATAAATACCCCTTGGACTCCGAAATATAGGGTACCCCAAAAATTTTGCGATTTTAGTAAATTATGACTTTTTACAATCACCGCATTCAGGAGATTTGTAGCAACTATAAATAAACCATAATCTAGGGATACCCCCTAGTTTTAGGGGGGAGATAATTTTATAAGAATTTTACTTTCATGCCGTTAGAATAAAAGCGGTCCCTAAATAATTATTTCATTCATATTTTGTTTCAAGGGTACCCCTGAATTAATCAATTTACCCCTAATTGCAAATAATGCCGTCCCCCACCCAAATAAAAATATAAAGTCCCCTGAACATAGAAATACAGGTGGGTCAAACTGACCTGCATACTTGGGGTACTTTAATTATTTATTGTGAACCGGTTTTAGTTTCCTCGACGCAAGTCGAAAAGCAAGGAGGTAATGTCTGTTTTTTCGTGACCTCTCCGCAATTCCGGTGCCGTCGTATGCTAATTAAGCCGTACAAAGAGTGACCTTTGCGTATTTCACGTGTCGCTGCAGCTAATTAAGTAGTACAAGGAGTGACCGCCCCTCGGCCGGTCAAGGCGGCGGCGACCCCACACAACGGCCATCAGCAGCGCATAAAAATCGCTGTTTCTAAACGCCCCCTATATTGCCGAATTATCTGAAAATACTTACCTTTTGAGACATGACGTGTCAACTTTACTGAACATCATTGAATTATTGAGAACATGCGTAGAAAACGAGAAACGAACGAGTACTGAGCGAGGACAAGGAGAAAAATGTGCAATAGTGAAACAGCAAGAGAAGAGTAACAAATTGATTACCGTAAATAATCCAATAATCGTTTGCCATCTAATGGCGCCCCCCCCCTTTTAAAAGATTTACAATTTTAATGCCTTTGCACTATAGTTTAATGATGAAAAAAGAGATGCCCTTTCTCCAATAAGCCCTATGTTAAAGTATCGTTCTCTTATGCTTAGATTGAAAAGTGATTGCTGACGACGATTATTAGAGTATTTACGGTATTCAGCACAAAATCACGCAATTAATACATGCTGAGCGCATGGCCAGCAGACTTGGGCCAGCCGCGCCCAGGATGGTAATCAATGGGCACAGCTTTGGCCTCCTGAGAAACAATAAATTTCATATTTCATGCATTCAATTGCGACGGAATGCTTGCAAATGTACATTTTGGCGGAACTGGCACAAGTGCAAAGGAGGACACCGTCAGCATTGCGGAAGACGCGGTAGTACGCCTTCGACCACACTACAAACTGCCCGAACGTTTTGAAACGCCAGGGCTTCGAATCACAACGGCCGTAGCGCCGGTACGACATCTGGCCGGCACAACTCCCGGGCATGAAATAAGTGCCCGTACCCAGCTGAGGGGCGACAAATTCCATGTACGTAGGGTCCTCAGACCAGTGAAAGGCTTTCACCTCAAGAGACAGCGTACGCGGGGGGACAGACAGAAAAGGCTGCGACTCGGAAGCCTGGCTCCACTCCTTCATCAAACGATGCACCTCCTTCACAAACAATCCGACAGGCATCCTCTTGCGCAGGGTGCCGAACCGCTTGATACGGCCGTGAAGCGACTCAAGGCCATTATTGGTGGAGACCAACCCCAACGCCGCTCCTTCGTACCAGTAGCGCAGGGAGCCTAAATGAATTTTTTAAATTTATTTATTAATATTTTAATCTCACTTAACAAATCTCAGAATGAAAAATTTTATATCTTTTATTTTAAATATAAAATAAACAAAAAAGCTAGTTTAGTGGGTTTTTTGTGTCATATATCAAACAAAATCGCTGTTTAGTACCTTTCACCCAGACTCGCTTGAAGTATCTTATAAAGAGGGTCAGGCCGAGATCCTTCCATCGCTTGAGGAGTCGCCAAGCGGCACTCTTGAACACATTGTCAGAGCACGCTAGTTGAAGACTCCTGAGCTCCTCAAGGATAGGCTTGCGACAATCCTTCGGCACCCTCTTTGGGCCCATCTTCCTCTGAACCTGCTTCTTCATGTGATAGTAGCAGGTCAGGCGCCTGGCGTTCGGGAAACAACTCGCGACGGCAGCAGTAATGCAGGGGTCACCATCGGACATAACGGCGTCCGGCACAAAGGCAGGCAGACCGGCCAATTTCAAAGCGGTCGCAATGGCCTCAAAGGCGCACTCGTAAATGATCGTGTCCTCCATCTTGCCGATTAGGACCACCCCCACCTATAAATGATTTTAGAATTACATAGCTGCAGTATTAATTATCTATTTCATTTTTATGAAAACTTGTGATTTGTGACATTTTAAAAATAACTTTTATTTGTTATTTGTTGCTATGAACTTTCTGAACTTTCGTATTTACCCTACTCACGGAAATAGTAGCACATATGCCACTATTTTTCGTAAAAGTTTAAATCGCATGCCGATTTATTCGCACTCAACTGTATTATTGATACCCTCCGCACGATTAAATCACCTGAATTTACAGGATTTTCATTCACTGCTTCGTTCCACTCTCTGAATTCTCACTATTGCTTTAAACTTCGTTAAAAAATATCATTATCCCTGTCTTAATGATAGTGACATATATTGAGTAGGAGGTTAAAACAATAGTGACACGGTGCTACTATTTCCGAAAATACGATATTTGTTTGAATATTGTGCATATTCTGCAAATGATATGATTCCCCCTAAATATTTTTTTCCAGTAAGCAATGCTCCACTTAACATGAATAATCGAAAATCTGAAAATATTGAAATCCATAATGTTCTATTGTAATGTCTAATTATTTTTGCGCACTTTGTTAAACAAATGTTGTAGAGCAATCAATAGCTTACATTTTCATCGCGAGGTCGACCGCTTCTCTCTGCTTCCGCGTTAGACCAGACTTGAACTCCGCCGTATCGCAACAGTGCGTCCCATCTTCGTACAGCTCGAACCGACCACCCGCATTTCAGGTTTGAACTGGCGCATCTGGTACGGGCAGTTGAACTTCCGCTCGTGCTTGCAGAGGTAGTATACCGAGACACCGGTCTTTGTCTCGACAGTTCGCTTCTGTCTTACTGTACCCGTTTTCTCTCGAACAACGGCCAGCATAGAATCAGACTCCTCGAACGTAGCGACCAAACTCCACTCCTTCTTCCTCATCTTGCTTAGCGTAACAATTCACTCGCGCACATATGCTGCTATGAATGCCTGCTGTATGCGCTTTTCCGTTCCTCTCTAGCTCTTGTGTGGTATGTGATTATCAGGGCGCGATCATAGCAATGACAGATCGCTCGTCAATTAACCTGCTTAGATGTCACTCTCTTCTGACTGACATACGGCGCGTTAGGCAACCGCAGCCAAGCACAGGGCGCGTTTTAACGTTTTATGTAGCGCGTTTAAAATGTTGTCTTCAGCCATTTTTAAAACATACGTTTGAAACGGATAATGCAGTTTTTCAGTTACATTTCATTCTAATTTATTGTTTAGGCAAGATAATTCAGTTATTTAATAGAGTAGTTTGCAAAGAAACTACCAATCTATTAATATATATTTTAGCTCATTAGGCTAAAAGCAGCATAAATCAGAAAGAGCGCGAAACGAACACGCTTATAATTTTTTTATGCGTTAACGGTAGCCGTCGTGGGGAGGTCGCCGCCTCCTTGACCGGCCGAGGGGCGGTCACTCTTAGTGCAGCTTAATTAGCGTGCGGCGGCACGTGAAGTGCGGAGAGGTCACTCCTCGTACGGCTTAATTAGCATGCGACGGCACGCGAACTACCGAGAGGTCACGAAAAAACAAAAAAACATTTGATCCTTGTTTTTCGACTTGTGTCGAGGTCACTCTTTGTACGGCTTAATCAGCATGCTGCGATAGATTAACAATTTTCGACGGTCCATCAACGCAGTCACCAGTGATCATTTCGTAAGGCATTTTTATCGTGTGAATTGGACTTGAATTCGCGCTATTTTATGTTGTTACGTAGATTTATTATATTGCGTCGCGCGCACGTGGTTTTGAATACTAAAATTAGAGCAAAGTGGTTAATTGAGGGAGAGAGGTGAATGTATCAGTTTGTATTTCAAGGTGGATCGTTTTTGCTGTTTTCATGTACTGCAAGCGTTCCATAAAACTCGTTCTTTCTAAATAGAATCCTTTTTGCGTTTTTTTGCACAATGAATACTATTTTTTAGTTTCATTCATTTTATTTGAATCGAATAATCCGAAAATTTTCAATTTCCACTCTTGTTCTTCCAGGATTTCCAGGATATTTTTCAAAATATGGTAATGCACACTTCAGAAGCAGTTTGCTGCATATAGCAAGGGTTTTTATGCAATCTTATCCCTAGAGTACTTCTTCAGTTTTCGCAAATCTAAAAAAATCTCTTTACCTTGAAGAGCAAAAAAGCATCGTAAATTTCAAACTAATCGATCAGTTTGACCAAATTATTCAAAATATTACGTACCATGATTATTATGTCATACTATTAGAATATTTATGTTTCAGCTGGTCCGGTCGAGTATCGCCTGGAAGTTATGCTGAATCCACTGGAAATGTTGTGACTGTCGTTTTCCAGACAGATAACACCGTTAATGCCGCCGGTTTTTCGGTCCAGTACGCGCCGACTCATTGTACGTTCACGAATTGAAAGCCAGGATCGTTGCCACTGGGAGCGGATAGACAGAAAATTGTTTGAATTATGAGGGAATGCTATTTGAATTCACGAAATGACATTTTCAGCAAGCAATTGGTAGAATAGAGGTCTGTTTAGGGCAGGATAGTACTTATCTCTTTCAGACAGGGAGGCATGGTATTGTGTCAAGCCAGCTACCGAATGATGCATTGAAAAGGGAAAAAACTAGCAATTTTAGTGAAATTTTTAACACAATTAATCCTCAATTAAACGGCCAAAAGAAAGGGGGGGGTTTTATTTCGAAGCTCTAAATCACACTGGTTTTCAAGGTATCGAGCAATATCCTCCTCTGCGTTCGCTATCTGATTAGCTATCATATTGGAAGGCGTTTAAGATATAGTGGAGAATACTGTGACATTAATTCTAACATATTTTCCTTTTATTTCGCATTCCGACAGTAATTTCAACGTCAACATGTAGGGAGGGTCAAACGAGCAAGCAAGCAAAACGCTAATTATTGACGCTACGGCGAAAATCTTTAAATGCACCTGCAAGATAGTAATTAGATTGAATATCCTATTTAACAAAGTTCAAAAAACGAATTTTGTCTTGAATCTGCTTTCTTTCCTTTTCCAAACTCCACGACTAGTGTTATGACATGGGTTGTGCCTAAATAAACATACTGATTAGCTAATTAACTTGCTAATAAATTGAAGCGCAGTACACGACAACGACAACCGCTCGTCCAACGCTACAAATTATTGACTGGAGAAACAAGACGACCTACTGGGGCAGTCGTCCTTCACCCAATGATATCCACGCGCTCGTACTTCATCACACCCAGGAACCCACGGTTGAAGCAACAATAGACGCTCTAAACAGAAGTCAACTCTCAGTTCACTACATAGCGGCGAAGAACGGAACAATTTATCAGTTGGTCGATGACAGTAACCGAGCGTGGCACGCGGGCGCGGGAACTTGGGGAGACTATCAAAACATGAATGACATATCGATAGGTATTGAAATCGTCAATTCTGGAGATGAACCATTCCCAGTCATTCAGGTGATATATGAGAAACTCTTCAGAAAAGTTTAAGTAGTAACAGATGAGGGAGTTCAGAGTATATTATGTTCCATATTCTTAAACGAGTTTACAGTACACCGTACTTTTAAAGCTTAGTCTCAGTATCCCAAATAACGCGAGTTGCCCAAATCATGGGCGCCCATATCTGGAACTTCTCAGTCTGAAATGATTTCAAATACAGTTAATAATTATGGCAAAAGTCTCGTCGTAATTTTAGCTGATTGTTGAGCAAAAAGCAACCCAAATGCGTAAAACAGAGTTAAAGTTAGTGTCTAGAAATTGCGTAGTGCTATCAGGAATTGCTTGCTATAATTACATGTTGATTGTAGCATGATTTTCATAATTAAGTGGCGCCTAGGCGCATTTTTCAACTTTTATTATTCCTCGTTCATCTTGATGCTTTAAAAGTCTTCAGGTAAAAGCTGTCGCAGCCCTAAGTCAAATAATCGTTACTAAATACAACATACTACCGAAGAATATTGTCTCACACGCTGATTTCGGCCTGGCGAGAAAGATCGACGTGAGCGGTTACTTCGACTACAAACTCTTTTACGCAGAACTCGGCTTGTTTCCCGGTCTGTTTATTACCAACTTGCCGGTCAGCGAGCAAAAGAAAGTGTTATATCAAGAGTCGAATAGTTTTAACGCCGCAGTCACGATAATACAACAACATCTCCATCAGTAAGTATCGCTCAAAGTCGACTTTGACATCTAATCTTCGCAGATCGTAATGAAATACCCCTTAATGAAGTTTTCTCAAGGTAGGGTTCACACCACAGCATATGAATAATATATCATTCTTAAAAAGATCTAGACGCAAAGCATAACTTTGTGATTCTTAATCATAATATGTTCTTATCATCACAGTTACATTGGTATTCTTTTTAAATAATTTCATCTCAACATAGTAATCTTCCGAATTTAATTAATATTGTTTTCCTATCATAGTCTGCTTCAAAATCCTTGATGTTTAAAACTAGCAATGAAAGTACGATTGATTTAGGCTTCCAAAATATTTGTCAACTCTCTTATCAAAGCGAAACAGTTTTAAAAGAACAGCAACTGATTGAGTTTGCTACTAAGTGATCAACAAGAGTAAATGCTCTATTTAGCGTATGAGCCACTGGCAGAGCATCAGGCTTCAACGCGAATTCAAATAATACATGTATTCGAAATGCTTCCCATAGGCGCAGCTAATACAGATGCACTTTGAAAATGATTTTGCGCAAGCAGACGCAACGGACCTCTATTTTGTAACAGCACAATTCTGTTTACTTTTTAATGATAATGCGCACTATGACACAAAAATGATTAATTGCTTCAAATAAACAACTACCATGATATTTGATGACGAATATATGTAGCACTATTTGGGCTCTTTTTATGAATCAGTGAGCTATTTTCAGGTATGGATATGCGTTGACTGCTGACGGTTTCTTCGGCAATGATACGGAATTAGTCGCCGAAGCGTTCAATCGACACTTTTGTTCAGAGATTTTCATCAAAGAATCAATTGATGCTCAAGGCGACGATGCCCGTCACTGGCAGAACAAGCGCTGGTACGGAATATCCCAAGAACGATTAGACTATTTGATAGCACATACGTGATACAGATTGTTGCAAATAAAACCGACTGCTCTGGTTATCGACAAAAATTTGTGATTATTGTCGGTAATTTGTTATAAGGGTTACACAGGCCTATTCTCTCAGAGAACGATGCAAGTCTTTAAGGAGAGGTAAAAAGAATACATTTGAGGTAAATATAGCAACAACTCTGTCTAAAAAACATGACTTTTTATTTTTAGTGTTTGACATCATAGCAATCATAACAATATTCATTTTGAAATTTTTCATTCCTCGTGAACTATAAATTCCTTATTTGCAACTTGCAATATGCTTTACACTGGTCGGCGCCATCAAATAATTTTTTTAGCTTAAAAGTACGGATCGGTAGTCAGTATTTGTGTTTGTTGTTTACTGCTAAGTGAAACAGTTACTGTCGAAATTTCGAAGCAAAAAATTATGTATGACGCAAACGCTTATAACAGAAAAATGTTGCATGGTTATCACGCAAGATGAAAAGTCGTTGCCAACTCTGAGACAAAAATGCCAGTATTCTCTATTTTTTTGTCACCTGCGATTATCATAAGATCGGGCGCGATGACGTTGCAAGTTGATGTACACGCTATCTACCGAAAATCAGCAGTCTTCGCAGTGGGACGATCACTAAAAAATGTCAAGACGCATATGACACCTAACACCGCATAATGGCAGCCTCTTAACGTCCAGTAAAGAAGTTGAATTTTGCCATTATTATTTGAAATTCAGTTATGATTCTGTCGGTAGTTTTTTATCTTCTGTATTATTGCAGTAGATGATGGATCATGTTAGACACTTTTCTACAATAACAACATACAATTACTCTAAATTATTAAATAAAATATCGTAAACATAAATCCGACCTTGTGCCTTAGCCAGTTGACAGTATGCTGAATTTTAGCAGAAAGGACCCAAGGAAAGGTAACACTCTGGTTAGATTTCGTTGCTAACCTTGATAGATACACATGAAAACACGTGTAAAGGTTGTATCATTCTGTTTGTCCTTGGGTTATATCTTGATGCGCTTATACGATTACACGACACGCAATAACGTTCCTCATTATAAAACTTGCTGTGCAACGCGCGTAAAATCTTG